>PVKP010016256.1:0-48573 GCA_004027715.1 Plecturocebus donacophilus
GGGAGTTGCGGGGAGATAGCATGGGGAGAAATGCCAGGTATAGGTGAAGGGGAGGAAGGCAAAAAATTACACTGCCATGTGTGTACCTATGCAACAATATTGTATATTCTTCACATGTACCCCAAAACCTAAAATGCAATAAAAAAAAAAGTCAAAAAAATAACAGATGCTGGTGAGGTTGTGGAGAAAAAGGAATGCTTATAGACTATTGGTGAAAGTGTAAATTAGTTCAACCATTTTGGAAAGCAGTGTGACAATTCCTCGAGGAGCTGAAAACAGAACTACCATTCAAGCCAGCAATCCCATTATGGGTTATATACCCAAAGGAATGTAAATCATTCTATCATTAAGTTAATTTTAGATAGTGTCAAGTAATACAAGGTCATTAAAAAGAGTCTACCTTAAGAAAGAGTATCTCAAGGGTAGTATTAAATAATATTAAATTGGGTGCTCAGGGAAAGTTACTTTGAGATGATGGCCTCTGTACTAACAGCTGAAGAAAATAAGGAGGAAACACCATAAAGACCTGGGGAAGAGAATTCCAGGTGAGGTGGGAGATGCATGCAAAGGCTCTAAGATGGGAAGGCACTTAACCAGTTCAAAGAAAAAGGCCAGTGCCAGCAGAGTGTTCTAGGCAGAGAGAGACAGGAGTAGATAAGGCTTAACAGGTAGGAAAGAGCCAACTCAGTGCTTTATTGACCACATGAAGACCTTTGGTTTTAAATGTGAATTGCAATAGGAAACAAGCGAATAAGGGGTTGAATGATGGGACCTGATATGTACTGTAAAAAAAATTACCTCCCACAATATTATTGAAATTAAAATGTTTGCTTATTCTTGGGTACGAAAATAGAATTAAAATAAATGTAATCCCTGGCTTGGATTTATGGAGTAGCTTTCTCCCATAGATTTTCTTTGGAAATCACCATCTGCTTTATTCTCCTGACATAGATGTCATTATTCATTTTACAGTTTGGGATTGAGACACAATAAGATTAATTCATTTTCGATTCCCTGCAGGTAATAATGACCATCACACCATGGATAATGCATCCCAGTAGCAATCTAATGAGAGCAAATATCCTGCCTTGCTGATTTTATTAAACACTTCCCTCATCCTTCACTTCTGGTGGAAGAATACCACAGAGTGCTTCTGGAAGACAAAATACTGCTTGCCAAAGTACAAGCAGACAGCAGTCCTGCCTTAATTGATGAATGGTCTGAGTGTTAGGAGTCACCAAGCTCCACACCAACTAGCTTTAACTACTTGAAGTATTCAGTCACATCCTAACAACATGCTATAGGAAATGAGTGCCTTGTAGCTTTTAGGAAACAGAATTTATATTTTAAAAAAAAAAAAAAAAAGTTGGCATTTGGTGTGCTTTACTGACCTCACAGAACAGATAAGTCAAATAAACAACATCTTCCAGTTTTTCAGCCCAGAGATCAGAAGCTTAAAAGAAAGTCAATATTGAAAGTCAACCCATTAACCTCTGCCTCTGTATTATCTTGTGTTAGACTTTTAGAGAAACTTCTGTGTAACTACAGCTCCTTAAATCATGTAATCTCAAGGAGAGCTCAGAGGACTTGACTTGTCATAGGAGATGTTAGAATGTGATTAGTATATTTAATGAAAACTTAAAAGACCATAGAAACTTTTTTACAGGCCAATGAATGTTATTTCTTAATCTCTCAGTGGGTCTTTGTTGTATGTATCCCTTTAATAACATGTCTGGAAAAAAAAATTCCACAATAGTCCATCAGAGGATGCATTGGCGTAACAAGAATACCAAAATTTTTTTGAATGGATGGGCTTCTTTAAATGTTTTTCTTGAAATTATTAAAGGTAAGAAAGTTGTTGATGGGAGAGTCCCTATACTGATTGAGAGTCCCTGTACTGATCAAGTGTTCCTGGCAAAGGATTATGCTAGCAAGGTCCATTTCTTTTTTCTGATAAGCTGAAAGGATAATAACAGCTTCCTCTTGGTTTCCTTAACCTTATCCACACCTCTGTTCATAGTCCTCTCATTCAATTCTTTCTAATTTGACTATGCCGTCTGTTTTCTGTTGAGATCCTAACTGATGCTGTTCCAGACCTCTGATCAAACATAGACCAGAATCCTGTTGAAAGTTCAGCCTCTAATGATCTTTCTGAACCATCATGGCCATCTTGTTCTTTGTTCATCATTGCCCTTAATGTTGTTATGCTGTCACACTGATTCTAGGGATCAAGAACTTGTTAAAAAAATCACAGCTTAGACCAACTAGTATTTCTTAAGCACCTACTATGTGTTGGAAACTATGGTACGAACTGGAAAAATAGAAATGTAGGAAATGTTGGCCCTGCAACATTTCTACCTCTACATGTGATCTCAGGGATATCACATTCTATTGGCCAAATATACCTTCTCAAATCTAAAAGCCTTCAAGAATCCTTCTCATAGATGTTTCTCCCACATCACACCAGCCTGTGCATGAAGAAAGAAAATGCAGGAGTCTAGCTCTGCAATCCTTACAGTCCAGAAACTGCAAATAGCGGTGTTTGTCTGAATTCCTCCAAATACACAGGAATTCAGACACATGAGGGAAAGTAGCAAAAAGACAAGGCTAGAGATTGAATTGAAGCCAGATATAAAGAGCATTGAATGTCATGCAAACTAACCTATTTGGGTATAATTTGATAGGAAATAGTAGATCATTAAAGATTCCCAAAAAAAAGGAAATAATCAGATCAAATGTTAGAGTTTATTGGAGGAATAAGTAATGATCAAAATTATAGAAAGATGAGGGAGGAAGAGTAGGCAAAAAATCCTTACAACTGTCACAGTAAAAACTAAAATAGTAAACACAAAGAGGAAGAAACAAACACAAAAGACTAGAGAATATGAAAAACAAATGGAAGCAGCTAATTAATTCTAGCAGTGTTATTGAAGAGC
The DNA here is from genome assembly GCA_004027715.1 of Plecturocebus donacophilus. NCBI lineage: Eukaryota > Metazoa > Chordata > Mammalia > Primates > Pitheciidae > Plecturocebus > Plecturocebus donacophilus. The sequence goes on from PVKP010016256.1 coordinate 2,937, forward strand.
AGAAAATTTGGGGTAAATTGTTGTGGGTTACATAATTGTTAACCTAGATATCTTTGCTCTCAGCTCAAGATTTACTGATTTTTCTCCTACACTATACTACTACTCTTTGCAAATTACTGGCACATTTTCTACTTAGAAATAATTAAACAAAATGTCTATTTGACTCACTATTGCTCCATTTCAGAAAAGTTTCTGAAATGCGTCTGTTTCAATAAAATCGTATGGTGGTCATCACTCTGTTAGAAAGAATGTGGTGTGATTTTTCTATCTTACATCAGACAATAAGGAAAACACTGAAAGCTTTTAATGAAGAACTAAAGCTATAATCATGGCTCAAACATGATTCCATCACATTTCACTTTCTACATAAACTTTCTTTGAAAATAAAATGAGTAAAAGTAGGAAATGTTCTTTCTGCTTTTAAAACAAGGGAACAGAAGGTAACATAATTATACAAATACAAGATGAATCAATATCATATGGCAGAGGTTGTTATGATGGTATCAAGCATTGTTAAAAGCAAAAATATTAAAGATTGAACAGCAAACATGTTTCTGCTCAAATATAAAATCACCTATATGCAATAAGGCAATTATTAAAATTCTTCTCCCATTTGTTTCTCCATATTTAAGGCTTCAGAGAAGTATTCTAAGACAAAATCAAGGCTATCATATCTTTAAGTCTCAAATTTTAGCCTTTGACTCTATTCTCTTCATGTCCATTCCAAGAGTTCATCTATTCCCACAGTTTTCTTTACCATCTAAATATTCAATAGCTCCAGGCCTGCTTCCTTTCCTAAATTGAAACCCCATTTCTTTTTTGTCTACTGGACATTTCCACATAGATTTATTGTACGTGCCCCAAACTCAATAGATCCAAAGCAGAATCCACCTTCTCACTTCCACCTGAATCAGTTCACCCTTCTATCATCACTACATGCAAAGTAGTACATTTTTTCACCATCAGGCTTCTAATCTTGAAATCTTGACATCATCTTTTCTCACTCCTCTATTTTATTTGTCCTATAATATTTCCTGCCAAATGTATGTCGTCCTTCATCTTGAGGGATTTCACATCTGGATTAGAAGCTGTAATAGTTGTATGTTCTATACCATTCACTTCACAGCAAAATGTTATTTTCTAAAAAACTGCCTTGAATTTCAAGATTGGCTCTGACCAAAATGTGTGGCCTTAGGCAAATTTAAATTTCTAAATTCCAGTAGCCTCATCTATAAAATGGGAATGACAATAGTAATGGCCTTGTAGGGTGGTCAAAAGAATGAGATGATATATGCATGTAAAAAGACATAGCACCATGCTCTGCAACTAATAAAAATTCAGTAAATTTTCACTTCTTGTAGCAGAATTACCTCACCCAGATCCAATGCATCTCTTACAATAGCCAAGCTAACTTTAATTAAACTTAGATCATGACATTCCTTTGTCGAAATTCCATTTATCATTCATCTAAATCATCAGAATATATTTATCCAAATTTTTCACTCCTGAAACTTGTATTATTTGCATATAAAACATCTTGCTTATCATGGTATTGAAACATCATACCAGATGCTTTCCTGCTTTATCATCAATAACTCTAAGTACCCAGAGCCTTGGAAATATCCTTTTTGGGTCCTTCTTCTAGCCCAAAACCAAAAAAGGAAATAGCAACCATTGATGCGATTTGTTCCTAAACTAAAGCCTTAAAAGTCCTACTCATATCATTCACTTTCGACTGTGAAAACTTGGAGTCAGTGTCAGGTGCGAGTATAATTTCTTTTGGCATGTGATGTCTGTGGCCTGCTCAGCGACTAAATACCAGATCGTGGAATCTTAGTAACTGATTCAGTGGTAGTGTTTTCAGGAACAGGTCGGGCCCTGCATGATCCTCTGTCTCCTGTGATAAGTGAGCCTGGCAACTATCTGAGGCTAGAAAATGATTCAAACCCTTTTCTGAAAGTTGAGAGTTTGACATTAGCTTTTCTCTTCATCATTTTCAAATTTTGTTTCAAGAAAAATTCAATCCATCTGTTTCTGATTCTTCAAAACACTGTTGTTTTGTAAGAGCTATTTGATGTCACAAAGCCTGATGAGTCTCAACAAAGCCATTTGCTTCCCAATAGAAGGCAATAGATCTCTCCAAGGAATTATGAAACTAGAACCTCAGGCATCTTAGACCTCACAGATCTATCACATTTCTAGAAGTTCTCCCAGCTTGAATTTTCTTTTTGAAGAGGATCTCAATAGGAAATTGCTCCCAACAGCCCATTAGCCAAACACTTCAAAATGTAATATCCAGCTCATGTTTTTCTTTTCATCACATTTCAATCCTAAGAACTGTCACAAATAGATAATATTCTATCTGAAGAAATAACACCTTGCAATAAATATTCATGTTTTCTACTTTAATCCGGTATTTATGACAGTTTTCAAAGAAAACAATAGCAACATCTATGACAGGTCTGAAATAGATTTTAGAGAGAAATAATATACAGGGGGAAAAGGGTAACAACAATGAAAAGACTGTCTTTGGCTAAATAACCATTTTAGAAATTTCTAGGAAATAAACTAGTAAATGCAGAAATCACTTCATAAGAATAAGCTGTAGAACATAGCTTTATTTTTCTTAGAATAAGTTATATTTGTAAATAGATTCCTGAGGCTCTGAACTGAAACAATGGAGGAAATTCAATTGCAAAGTAATTAAGAAAGATGCAATTTAGCCAAAATATAATTTTGCCTTCCTGATGTAACCCAGGCTCTTGTTAACGCTTTCTCAAATAAGTCAGTAAATTAAGAAAAAAGGAAATAACTCAAATTAATGTTTGTTTTGAACTCCATCAATCTGGTAGTAGTATCTTCTATGGAAGCTGAATTTCATCAAATCCTCAAAGAGAATTGTTCATGCTAATGTATTAACATTTTATAGTCTGAAAAGACCAGGATTCCAAAATACCTTCCTAATTAAGTGTAGGAATACAATTGCATTTCTTTTTATAAAACTTTCCCTCAAAATATATTTACAGTGATGACTATGTTATAAATATGGAGCCAAGTCTGGGCTCAATTAAAGATCCAAATGGCCATTGTTTGGTTATTTTCGTTATATAAAAATATATAACCATTTTTTTGGTTATATAAAAATATATAACCATTTCCAAAATAATCATTTGGAAATATACCATTTGTATATTTCCAAATATTGATATTTGTAAATGGAGATTTTACCTAGTGTCAGTGTTTTTCACTTCACTGGTAATTTTTTGTTTTGAAGTATGTGATTATTCCATGAGATAAAATACTCCAAATTATTTTTCTCTTGCTCAGCTAAATATGTTAAGGTTAATTACCATGTGAAACAAACATCAGTTGAGGTATGGCAAAAGAGAGTGCAGTCTCAGGTGAAACTGCTAAGAAGCAGAACAGATTTCACTTTTACTTCGATCACACAAAGTTGCAATACCCCAGGATGGGTGGGTGTGTGCACCCAAGACACTGACATCTTGCACACATTCTTTTTCCTTTGATATAGACATAATCTAGTTAAAATGGAAATGTATTAGGAAAGTCAAACAATTAATTGATGCAAGAAAGGTTGTTTCATGTTTTGTGTAAATCAAGGCTAAAAATTAATTTAAGGAGCAGCACTGTATTGTAGACTAAACACAATTTGGCCTGAGGATAGGGTTTGGTGTGGGTGTCAAAGTTGTTCTGGGCTACACATGGTCAGTAATCCTCAGCAGAAATGTTAACTCAATTTGTCAGTATTATCTTTATGTCAACAGTAATGCTTAAATATTTACAATAGGCATAGTACGCTGAGAGTTAGTAACGCAAGATAAATTGGAAAAATGCTAACAAAATGGATGGTACTAATAGAAAGCCCTGGCACTATGGACTCTAATTTTATATACAAGAGGCTTGCCCCAAGGTAAGATTTTATTAGGTTCTATCATTGATATGCTACTCCAAAGTTTCCTTAAAAAATAAAAACGATTAAAAGCTTTTTAAAAGGAAGCAAAGCAATGAGTTTACTAAATTTATTCCACATAATACACTCAACATTTGGGTCCAAAGTACATGCTAGCTACTCTTTTTTTAAATAGACATAAATAATATTGCACAACCCGAACTGCCGTGCATTCTCCAGATATACTGCGTTCTTAACTTCCCACAGAATTACACGGCTACCAATTAAAATATAACAAAAAGCTAGGAAGAAAGAGAAAATGCCCTTTTTCTTCTTTGATTTCTCCAGTCCTGCTTCCACTGCTACTGTTTGTTGTGTTAAAGAAGTGACATGTGTTTAAATTCTTTGTATCCGAAGTTCATTGAAAAAACAGAGATAGATAAAACTAGCAAATATATCTCATGGACTAAAACACCGCCACTGCACCAAGCCACATAACAGAGTTTCACGTTTTGCTGCTTCCCACCATTCAAGCTGTCCTGTGTTTTATGGTGACTGTTTGAGGAAAACTGATGGAATATGTGCTGAGAAATCTACAGTGAATTGTTCCTCCCACACCTGCCACAAAGCATAAGATTCCCTGAAGGACTTTATCGCATTTTATCACCCAAAAAGCACATTAACACTCTATCCAACTGAATCTTCACTTTCCTTTTCCGTGAGGGAAGTTTCTCTTCCCACTGGTAGAGAAGAAATCTGCCAGAGGTAGCTTGTCCACCTAGCTTTAAAAGCAACAATACTCGTCACTGTTGGAGAACCTTCTGGTTTCACTTATTTCTTCCTCTTATGTCACATATACTTGGGTGATTATCAAGCTATTAAACTTCTAGGAACTTTTGAAAGACTGAATAACCATTAGTATTGATTGTTTAACGTGGTAAATTATGAGAAGAGAGAACAGACATCATTAAATCCAGTAACTTTTTTTAAGAATCCACATACTAACTAGTACTGTTATTATTTTTTTCCATTTTAATAGCATGCCATTTAATATTCACCTTAATTTCTTTATAAGAAATTCTTAAAGATATACATACCGGGTCATAAACATTAATAGCCAGGTGAACAAATGGAGTAGATAAATGAAGAAAGGGTGACCTACCAGATGTCAAAAACAGAAAGTCAAAGAGAAAATGACCTCTCCAGAAAGGCAGAGCCATGTCTTGTGAAAGACAGTGGTTAACAAAGTTTTAGAAATACCTGGGAAATCACTGCTCCTCATAGAAGTAATACAATAGGAAAACATGTTATTTCTAAGTAATTAGTGTATAACAATACTACCCAATCAAAGAGGGCCATCTCTTTTTTTTCATATATAAATCTGTACCCCTAATACTGATTAATAGTGATTTTGTTTATAACAATTACTCGTTATTTGTATTTTTCATTTGTTGTTTTTATTACTGTCAATAATGATGGCTTCATAGAAGGGACAAATTGACCACAGTTTATTCAAGGACATACATAGTGAATTTATCATGAACAATTAAAGCAGGTCTTCAAATAACATCATTTCCTTCAATGTCATTTTGTTATAGCTTTAATGAGGAAAAAAAATCTATTTCCAGCCAGAGCATGTTAAAAATTGCACATTCTCCTCATATCTGCTTTCATTTTCTCTGGGTAGTTCAGTTTCCTTCCACATCCCAAAGATGTGCATATTTGATTAATGTGTATATCTAAATTGTCCCAGTAGAGTGAGTGTGGGTTTGGGTGTGACTGAGTGTGCCCTGCAGTGGGATGGAGTCCCGTCTAGGGCTGGTTTCCACCTTGCACCCTGAACTGTGGGGATAGACTCCAGCCACTCATGACCCTGAACCAGAATAAGTGGGGAAATAATTATCATATTTGTTTTTATTCATCTTTCTTAATTGTACGTACAGCTCACATTTATTTAAATGTTTAATGTTAGAAGTGTCTTGGTCTGTATTTAAGAATTTGTTGGTGTTTTTGTAATCAGAAATATGCTGTAGGAACTTAAGTCTTGTATAAATCTAGTAGCCTACAATAAAATTTTTTCATTGTATGTCATTTCACTTAAAGTATCAGTTTCCAAGAACCTGTAGATAAGCGAGGACTTACTATACAAACAATCTTGTGTTCTGAGTACATAAAAAGTAAGCTGAATGCCAAAAGTGCCCAAGACTCTTCCCATTGCTCCCAACCAACCGCTCTGGCCCCACCTCCTACAATTCCTCTTGACTTTTCCTTTGATATACTTCCCTCTTTTAAAACACGTTTTTCCTCTACCTCAGATGTCCTTCCCTCTCTTCCATAGGGGAGATTCTCCCCTGTTCTTCAAGAACTTGCTTAAATGTCACCTCCTTTTGCTGTACTCTCTCAGGTAGCTGGATGCTTATTATTACACCAGTGGTCTCAGTGTTGCTGGCTTCCAAACAAGAAAATGAACACCTTGAGGATAAGGCCATTTATCCTTGTATTCCTGGCACGCATCACAGTATCTGGTATGTAGCAGATATATATTACTACAACAGTACTGTGTTACAAATCACCCCAAAACTGAGTGGCTTAAACAGTAATTTGCTGTTTCTCATAAGTCTGCAGGTCAACTGAGTGGTTTTTCTGGGTCATGACTTGGTTTGTTCATGTATCAGCAGTGTGCAATGGGTTGAGTAGGTTCTGTTGTTTTTGGCTATTCTACCACACCTTCAGGGTCAGCTGGTCTCAGCTCTTCTCCACATGCATCTCGCATTTCTTCAGCAGGCTGGTTCAGGCACTAACTCATGACAAGGCAGAGATGCAAGAGCACGCAACCTCAGTCTTGCGAAAGGACAAGTGAAAATGCCTAAGTGCTTCTTAAGTCTCTGCTTGTGTCACATGTGCTGTTTTCTATTGGCAAAAGCAAGTCCCATGGCCAACCTCAGTCAGTGTGAGAAGGCACTAGAAAAGGGCTTGGATACAGAGAAGAAAAACTGAGGTCATGAGTGAAAATGATATATTGCAGGAAATGATCAATAAATTCTTGTTATATGAGGAAAGGGCTCTGAGGGACAGATTTATTCATGGAAAGATTGGGTAAAATTGTAAATTAGGCAGTTACTCTTCATCACTCTCTTCACGGCAACATGATCTAACAAACAAAGAAAGGTCTAGCACAGAACTTGGCCTATTATAAGCACTCATAAATATCAGTTTCTTTCCTCTTTCCCCTTTTCAGCTTTGTTTTCCTTTTTACTTAGGCTTCTATTTCAGCACTTTCTTTCCCAGTCCTCTAACGATCTTAAACAAAGAATGATGGAAACTCCTCTCTGATACGATACCCTCAATTTGCTTTTCTTCTCTTCAAAACTTATCTTTCCTCTATCTCATTTCCCAAGAAGTTATCAAGAGTTGGTTGCTAGTGAGCTAATTTCCAGGTGTTAATGCCTATATTAATATTTGCATTTTAAATGCCTTGACTTAAACTAATAACTAATTTCAGGAACAATGAAGGAAAAGTGGAAGCTTTGGAGACTCCTAAAATCACACCAACTCATGGAATTTCTATTCCAATTGCCCTGGGTTTTTGATATTGATCTTGAAGAACCAAGGCAGAGAAACAGAAGGCATCATAAACCAATAACTTTCATTCCTAAAAATGTCTGATTAAGTAGACTAAATTGTATGATTTTAATATATTATGAAAATTTAAAGGAATACAATCATTTTTAAAACCAATTCAACTATAATTGATAATCATATGACCATAAATTTTCATTGCCTAACCTTTTCATTATGTCCTTTTCAGAGAGATGAGCTCCTGAATTGTTATTAAAGGATCTTTCCTTAAAGAGCAAAGAGCAGTGAACCAAGAGAAAAAGATAGCAAATAAGGAAAACATTTATTTGATAACCTGTACAGACATTTGCCATTATGACCCAGGAAGTTGGTGATCTTAAAATATTGAGCCATCAGTGGGCATTTGGACAACATTATGAAATGTCTGGTCTTTAGTAAAGATAATATAAGGAAGTAAAAGGAAATATCCATTGAGCACTACCACATACAATAGGAAACTGAGTTTTTAGGAGGATATACAAATAAGATAGGATGATTTTCCTCAATAATTAAAATCTAGAGCAAGATACAGGCCTTCAGTATAACTATAGCACAATCTATTGCATGTGTTCCCAAAAAGCTAGCTTGGTTTTTTAAGGTAATATGAGCCTCCAAGGAAAAAGTGATTTTTTTTATTTCTTTAAATTTTTTTATTTTTATTTTTATTTTTATTGCATTTTAGGTTTTGGGGTACATGTGAAGAACATGCAAGATTGTTGCATAGGTGCACACATGGCAGTGTGATTTGCTGCCTTCCTCCCCATCATCTGTATCTGGCATTTCTCCCCGTGCTATCTCTCCCCAACTCCCCACCCACCGCTGTCCCTCCTCTATTTCCCTCCAATAGAGAAAAAGTGATTTTTTTCAACTAAAACGAAGAAGAGAGTCTTGAGAAAAAAATATATTTTTCTTAGAAATCTTAATGAGTTTGGCAGTGGTAATTAGAAGGGCATTTCTGGCTTAGCGAATAATACAAATCAAAGGTGGTATGAAGAAGTTCACCAGGGAGCAGTAAGTAATAGAGGGTGGCAAGATACAGAATGTGAGTGTGAGAGGTTTCGTCCAAGGACAGGTTGGCACTTGGAATCAGACTGAGTGGGTCTAGAACACAAGCAAACTAACACAAGAACAGAAAACAAAACACCACATGTTCTCACTTACAGGTTGAACAATGAGAACACATGAACACAGGGAGGAGAACAACACATACTGGGGTCTGTTGGGGGTTAGGATAGGAAGAGGGAGAGCATTAGGATAAATAGCTAATGCATGCTGGGCTTAATACCTAGGTGATGGGTTGATAGGTGCAGCAAATCACCATAGCATATGTTTATCTATGTAACAAGCCTGCACATCTTGCACATGTACCCTGAAACTTAAAACAAAAATAAAATTTTTAAATATTTAACCTAGAGATCATCTATAACTTTTTCCTTCTTATCCAGTCCATTTATATAACAGGTACTGTCAATACAGTAGTAAATTTTTCAATGCTTTCCAGTCTGTTACTTCTCTTTCCATCCCCACCACAGCCTAAATTGAACCTATCACATCTCTTGCCCAGATCACATCATCTTCCCTTCTGGCCTCTCTGCTCTCCTCTTGCTCATCTTCCATCTATTCCCCAAACAGTAGCCAGAATACTTTTTAAAATAAAATATTTTCTTCCTATTACTTAAGAGTTTCCCAGTACCCTTAAAATCCCAAATCCTTAACACAAGCCCTAAATGCATCAGCCCTTGCCTACCTCTCCAGTGATGTCTGTGTTATTCTCAGTCCAACTCAGTATTTTAACCATCTTGGGAATGCCAAGAAGAACACCAACCACTGATTAGAGCTGCAAATGTGAGCAAGACAAACCACAAATGTAGGCAAGGGACGTCAACCCACAGACCAGAGAAACAAGGAACACTTTTGCCCAAGGACCCCTAGTTTTCCTTTCTGGTACATACCACTCCCTCATCCTCACCGATGGAATGGATACCATCTTAGAAAGGAACCAGGAGGAAGGAAGATTGAAACTTCTAAGCAGCTGAGCATGTGTTCCTAGAAATATTGAACATTACCTAAGTGGAATATTTAAATTATAGGACCAGACTAAGGTTTAAACACAGTTGAACATTTAGTCTCATTACTTTGGAGAGAAAAAGACCCAGGGACAGAGAGTTTTCTGCTATCTAAAGAGTAAGGCTCAGTAGGAAGATGAGATTAATTATAGATAAATTTAATAAATTTTATTTTTCTGCACATGTAAGTTATAATATGTGTTAAATTTATGATACCACCATGGTAAATAAAAATAGTAATGATGATATTGTTGGTAGCATCAACTGGTTAGGTTTCTTTATTGTCCACATTAGTAGATAATATTCACTTGCCATAACATTCTCAACACCAGGAAGCATGTGACCTAAAAAAAAAAGAGCCTGGCAAAATAGTTTACTGAAAGGACAGTGAGTAATAATACAACTAGGACTGGAATAGTGTGTTAATTGAAAGAGTGGCCAGAGGCATCATGAACTTAGGGAGAAAATTGTGGAAAATCTTAAATATCCAACTAAGGAATTATATCTATAATATTGAGAGTAAATTTATACTTTTAATTCTCTGTGCTTTAAGATTAACCTGACAGTTGTGTATGAAATAGTTTGGAGATGGGGTATCAGCACATGTGGGCATTACAGATGGGGCCAAACTTGGAAGAGATGAGTCCTAAGACATATTTTAACTAAAATCTCTACTTCCAAAAGTATGAAGTATTTTATTATATAGAATCAAGTGAAAATGAATACTCGGGAAAGTCTTAAAATGGAAAAGATGGAAAGCATTCAAAGCAGGCCACTGGAGGTGTAAGAGCAGGAAGGAAGAATGTCTTACACATGGATAGATCGAGGATGAATGCCTAGAGAACCATCTGTCTTCATCCTACCATCTCACGGCCATCTTGCTGAGCTTGCTAACGGCACAGTAGGACAGGCCACAGTATGAAATGCACAATGACCTCCATTTTTATTACATCCTAGAAACAGCACTGTGGCAGCAGACCCCATGGGAGATGGCAAAGGCATGGAAAGGGTGACAACCACAATAATGCAAGACTGCAGATAAATGTGAGTGATGCTCTGGAGGAGCCACCATCTCAGCAGACAGTTAGGAGGTCCTTGTTAAAACCAGAACTGTCGTTACTGGCTACATGATTCTGAGAAAAGTATTTAATCCCTCTGGAGTACATTTACTTCCCTTATCAAAATGAGACATAGTACATGTCTACCAAGGTTATTTTCAACAGCAGTGACTCTAGGATCTCAAAGGTTCCTCTTGTGTGCTCTAAAATTCACAAATACATACATACCAAAGGTCACTTCTTCCAAAGTCCAAAAGAGTAGTAGCTTTTCCTCAGTAAATCTATAGGTTGAAGATGGGTTTCTTTTCAAACACATGTCATATGTAGGTTCCACTCTAGTTCCCTGCAAGGAGAATATTCAGACACTGAAACAGAAGTTTACTCAGATAAAGCAATTGCTGAAGTGTTTTAATTCATCACAGAAGAAGAAAATTTAAGCCAACTTTTCTCGTAATCTAATTATTCAGTAAAATAAATAAAATTCCTATTATAAAAATAATCTTCAACTCCAAAATCCTATCTCAGCTTCCACCCAAAACCCATGTTATTTCATTTTATGTTACCTGGTCATGTATTAGTGTGTTTTGCCACTGCCAAAAAAAAAATGTTAAAAGTAATAATTGCCACAAATTTTGTTTTTGAGATAGCTTTCAAATTTGTAGTCTTCTGTCCTACTCTGTATTATCTCCTGGGTATTTGCTTCCTGATATGCGATATTTATCTTTCATTCACAAAGTCATCACTCAAAATAATATATATCTTTAAATTACCTAGTGATTTTTTATAGTAGTATTGCAAGGGTGTTTCAGGTCTCTAGAATTGTCCTAATTAGTAACACTTAAATGATTAAAAATGAATTTGATTGCTAAGCACCATTATAAAAGAGAAATATAAAATATTTCTATGAATACTTTCAGAATTAAATAGGTAGAATTGATCATTTACATATTTTAACATATTTACAGGTGTTTCTATTACTTGACCTTACTATTAGAGGTAGATTAATAATTTAATTACTTCAGATTTGATATATTTTGTCTCTATTTCACAATCCTAGTATTTTCAATGAGGAAAAATAAAATATTTACAGCATATACATGTAAACAACTAATCTGTAGGTTATAGATTCATTATCTGTAAAATATATTTTTGAATGTGAATCTTTTAAAAGGATCTAGTTCCTGAATGAAGTCCAATAAAACATGAATACTTCTACCACCCTTGAACAAATGGAAGCTCTTATGTATGCTGAGGTATTGAATATTTACTATCAATTGAATTAGAGAGACAGCCAGGTGCTTTAAAGTAGAATACAAAAGTAATGTTTTGAAAATGGGTGAAATCCCATCTTGTCTTTGAGCTGTCATTCAAGCCATTAGACTTTGCCCATATATTCTATTCACTATTCTTGTTCTCAACCTGTGATACCTGATTCCTAGTTCGGTTATTTCCACCTTTTGTTCACAAGTATTTCCTCTTAACAATACACCATTCAGAAAAAGGTATTTCTTTGAATTGTCAACTAGAATCTAAAAGAAATGTAACTAAACCAAAAAAGAGATTTAAATTGGAAGAATTGTACTACACTTTTTCAAGTAGCTAGTCTGTTCTCCATATAAGACTGCAACAATAAAAGAATTAGATAGATAGATATTTGCAAAAAAAAATCTAAATCTAAGATAAATTTAGGAGGATTAAAATTGATGCCAAGTTTACCAATATATGTAATATTTTATTAGTATTATGTTAGGCATAATATATTTGAATATACTATTGAGCATAGTTTAAATGTAATTGATTACATTAAAATAGAATTTATTAAAATATTTAGAGCACAGACCATGTATTATGAAATTCAGTTATCATTTATTACAATGTGTCACTCAAAATAAAGTTCAAAGGATAAGATTGTAAACTCTTATTTAAAATGTGAAATCAGTTGTTTGATACATCAAATATAAAATAGTTTAATTACTTGATTTCTTTAGATTAAAATTGGGAGCTATTTATAATTAAAATATTCAGCTACTAGCTGAACAGTATTATAGTCACAAACATTTCATTTTATTTAATTCCCATATATTTTACAGAAATAGAATTATTATTGAAATAGGTTATCATATGAAAAATGAACTACTAAAGTGCCCGCTATGTAATATGTTTTTAAAAGATTTTGTGTATCTTTCCAGAGATATTTAGGCATATGCAAGCCTATATATGTATCTGTGTGTGTGTGACTCACATACATACATGATTTTTTCACAAATCATTTAGGCTGTACACACTCTTATATCTTGCTTTATTACTGCTCAACAATACTGCTCAGCAGTCTCTTTCTATCAATAGAAAAAGAGTGGTCCTATTTCTGCTTTATAGCTCTAATTTCATTATATGGATGCACCACGATTCATACATCAGTCTGCTGTGAATAAATATCTAAACTGTCTGTCATTCTCTCCTATTACAAACAGTGCTGCAATAAATAATCTTGAATAAATGCCACTTCCCACATACGTAAGTATATCTGTAGAGTAAACTAGCAATGTAATTCCTGCAAAGGGGGCATTGGACATTTGTAAATTTAATAAATGTTTGAAAAATTACCAATTATATTCCTGCCAACAACAGTATATGAGAGTAACAATTTCTCCACATTCTTTCTACACTGTATGCTAGCAAATGTTTCCATCTTTTCCAGTCAGATAGATGAAAAATGGTACTTCACTGCAGTTTTATTTTCCAATTATTTAGTACTGAGAATGACAGTGTTTAATATGTTGAAGGATGCATTTTTAATTTTAAAAACCCAGCTAACAATTTGGTAAATGGGTTACTATTTGACAGTATCAGTTTATTCAATCTAATACCATTCTTTTTTTTTTTTTTTTGAGACAGAGTTTCACTCTTGTTACCCAGGATGGAGTGCAATGGTGTGATCTCGGCTCACCACAACCTCCGCCTTCTGAGTTCAAGCAATTCTCCTGCCTCAGCCTCCCGAGTAGCTGGGACTACAGGCGCTCACCACTATGCCCAGCTAATTTTTGTATTTTTAGTAGAGACAGGATTTCATCATGTTGACCAGGATGGTCTCGATCTCTTGACCTCGTGATCCACCTGCCTCAGCCTCCCAAAGTGCTGGGATTATAGGTGTGAGCCACCGCACTCAGCCTATCATTATTACTACAGCTGTTCCTACCAAAGGCCAACTCCTCAGCGTGTGCACTAGATCCCATTCTCTCTTATTTGCTTGATAATAATGCTCCAGTAGTTCTCCCTTCTCTCCTACATCTATGTACAAGCATCTTACATTCCCTCTGAAAAACAAAAGAAAGTCAAAAAACTTTCTTGACCCCATGTCTCCTTTCAGATTTTATTTATCCGCTTTCCTTTACAGTATAGCTATTCAAAGGATGTTTCAATACTTACTGTTTTTTTTCCTCCTTTTTCAAAATTCCCTTCTGCACTATGTAGTCAGTCTTTAATTCTCAACACTTCAGAGACACAGTTCTCGTTAAAGTCACTAGTAACCACCACCCTCCTAAATCCAGTGGACTTTCCAGATCATCTTACTTTCCAGATCATTTCCACTTTCCAGATCATCTTACTTTTCTTAAAAGTAGTATTTGAGATTCTTAAGCAATCCTTAATCCTTAAAACAATTTTCTCACCTGGTTTCCAGGACACTACACTTTTTTGTTTCCCTCCAGCCACACTGGCAACTTCTTTTTAGTATTTTTGCTGTTTTCTCAGCTTCCTAACCTGTCAATGTCAGAGCATCCTAGGGCTCAGTGTTCTACCTATACTCATATCTTAAGGACCTCATTCAGTTTCTTGCTCTGCATACTAACTATATCATCAATAATACCAAAGTTATACTTCCAATCTGAATATTGCCCTCAACTATATGAACTCATCGCTTACTGCTTACTTGACATCTCCTTTGGATGGCTACATAGACTCTCTAAATGCTCTAAACACAACTCCTGATATGAACTCCAGAATCTACCTCCCCAGAAAATCTGTTCCGATCTTCCCCATTTCATGTGTGTTTACCATTCTTTCCCATTTCAAATCTGCTCTATTCCTTCCCATTTCAATAAGTTGAAACTTCATCTTTCTAATTTTTCAGACCACAAATCTTAAAGTCATCTGACCCTCATTTCTTTCTGTCACACCCCACATTCAATCCATCAACAAATCCTGTTGATTCTAATATTCAGAATGCAAGCACTTTTTATCACCTCTTCCATCATGCTGGTTTTAGCAGCAACATCTCTCACCTGGATTATTGTTATATCTTCCTAACTGCCTTTCATCTTTGTTCCATAAATCTAATCTCAAATACTAACCAGTGGGAACTTTGAAACCATAAATCAGATTAAGTTAATTCTCTATTCAGATTCCTCCAATGTCTTCCCATCTCAAAGTAAAATCCAGTCATACAATGGCAAAGGGTGTTACGTCGTCTAACATACTTGCCTTATGAACTGTATCTCCTATACAGTTCTCCTCTTTGCTCATTCTGCCTGAGCCACACACTGGAATGAGTCTGTTTGCTATTGCTGTAGAATACAAGCAAAGACTTGGTGGTCTTTGTACTTGATATTCTCTCTGGAACACTCTTCTTTCAAGAAAGCTATAAACCTTGTTCCTTCCTTTTTGTCAGGTCTCTACTCAACTCTCACTTTATCAGAAAAAAACTTTCCTAACCACCTGTGCAAAATAACAGCCTCCATCTTCTGGTATTCCAAAAGAGAAAAGGATATCCACTAGCAGCACGATTGTACTAGTCTGTTCTTGCATTCTTATAAAGAAATACCCAAGACTGGGTAACTTACAAAGAAAAGAGGTTTAACTGGCTCACGGTTCTGCAGGTCGTACAGAAAGTATGGTGGCATCAGCTTCTGGGGATGCCTCCGGGAATTGACAATCATGGGAGAAGGCAAGGAGGAGCAAGGCGTCTCACATGGCTAGAACAGGAAGCAGGAGAATGCCACACACTTTTAAACAGCCAGCTTTCCCGAGAACTCACTCACTATTGTGACACAGTACCAAGGAGGAAATCCAACCCCATGATCCAGTCACTTCCCCCCATGCCCTGCCTCCAACATTGGGGATTATAATTCAACATGAAATTTGGGTGAGGACAGATTCAAACCACAATGATAACTAAGCAGGTTTCCAAAACCTCTAAGTCTTTGTCCTCAGCTCAGAAGTCTCCAGTTACTTGACAGGATTGAGTTTTAAAAAACTTTTCTTCTGTCTCCTAGATTGAGTAACTTGGGAAAATAGACCGTCATAGGGGGATTCCTGTGCAGGAGGCTTATTGAGAAGTACCTGAAAGACACTGCAAAGGAATGAAAGAAACAAGATTGAGCAGAAAGAAACATTGATCTGTGATGCAGCTGATGAAAGGCTGCGGCCAATGCCTCAGGAAGTTTTGAAGATGAAATGATCTCTTCAGAGTAGTCCCAAAGTGAGATAAAGAGGCTGAGCTTTTTCAACCTGTGTTGATCAGCCATTGAATGTGGGCTGCCCCAGGGCAAGGTGTGTAACTTTGAGTAAAGTGGCACACATTGGCTGAGGACAATTTCCAGCGGGGACTCAGTAGACCCCTGATGGGATGAGTGTTTGGTCCCAAAAGGGGGTTTCTACACAGCATATCAGAGTATCGCCTACACTCCTCAAGCCTTTATCCTTAGCTTTTCTCTTTTTTTTTTCTTTTTACACTGGGATTCATCTAAACTACATTGTTTCTCATACAACTGATACTATCCATGTAGGGAGAGTCTGATATTAAAAAATGCTTAGTAAACACAGAAAATATTTTGTCCAAATAAAATAATATTTCTAAAAAGAATAAATTTTAAATTACATTTAAATAAAAATGTAATTTTGGTTGTAAACAAAGATAAATAATAGCAATTATATATAGAGATTATAAAGTTTCAGTAAAATATAATCAAACACAACATTTTACGAAATCTAATTTTTTGATAACACAGGAGGTTATTCATGATCTACAGTTCCTCTGTATTATGAATATAAAAATTAACTTACATCACATTCAACAACATAATTTTACAAAATACATTTTTTATAATACAGGAGGTTATTAATGATCTACAGTTCCTCTGTATTATGAATATAAAAATTAATTAACATCATGCTGATTTGTACACAAGATAGCTGTCAAAGTTGGACTGCATCTGCATAGACCTTACAGCATTTGTAGGAAGTTTCTGATTAATGCTAAGTCCCTGATATGAGCTTCTTAATTCCATGTTTAACTTCATTCACAAAAGAGTTCAGACACACATGTATATGCACACACATGCACATGCATGTACACACACAAAGTGAAACAGGAAATCACTCTATATGGTACATGTCTTTTTAAACATGGTGGTAGGTTCAGGTTTCATATTATCTGATATTTGAAGCATCAAGACTCTATTGGCTGAAGGAACCACTGGGAACCCCAAAATGCCAAAATTCTGTTCTGTTAGAACATTATGTGGTTGTGGACAATATGACTTACATTTTTAAGGTCCTTTTTCTGAATCTGAATTATATATTTTGATCTTCCTTTGAATAATGTAGCTTGAATATCCAGTGAATTACCTTATCATATTTTAGAACTTTATGTACTTAATAATATCATCAATTTACATTTATATTTCATTGTATCATTTTTCAAACTAAAATCACATAATCATGTATATTAACATATTTAATTCATAAAACAGCTTAGTGGTAGGCATGGAATATATAAACAGGTTCCCATTATAGAGATGACAAAGTCAGAGAATCTGAAACTTGGCGCATGGTAAGCCTGGAAATTAAAGTCTTTGTTTTTGTCACTACAAGTTACCTCTATTTTTAACATACATGTACAGAGAAAAAAAAGGGCTGACCCTAAAGCTTTATGAGTCATCTTGGTAGTATTGTCATATGCAGTTATGCCTTGTTGTATTCAGCTTTGCTGATATTGTAGCAAAGCTACGATAAGTTGGAAGTCAGCAGAAGTTGGTTCACGGGGTTTAAGGAAAGAAGCTGTCTCCATTACACAAAAGTGGAGATGGAGCAACAAGTTCTGATGGAAAAGCTGTAGCAAGTTATCTAGAAAATCTAACTAGGATAATTGATAAAGGTGGTTACACCAAACAGCAAGTTTTCAATGTAGACAAAACAGCCTTCTACTGGAAAAAGATACCACCTAGGACTTTCATAGCTAGAGAGAAGTTAATGTCTGGCTTCGGAGTTTCAAAGGACAGGCTCACTTTTTTGTTAGGGGTTAATGCAGCAAGTGACATTAAGTTGAAACCAATTGTTATTTATTCAGCAATGTCATTTATTCAGTTCAGTCAAATTCTAGCTTCAGCTCTTACTAGTTGTATGATCTTGGTCAAGTTGTTTAACCGATGTTCTTCACTTTCCTCAGCTGTAAAATGGGGACAATAGCAGCTACCTCAAAGATTTATGAGGGTTATATAAGATAACTCATACAAAATATTTAGCACCATTCTTGGCACAAAATAATCATTTAATAAATATTAGCTATCATTATTCTCATTAGTTCTATTTCTAATAGTACTATTCAATTAAAATCAGGCCCTTTTTACACCATGAATATCATAACATTCTCCTAACTGGTTGCCTGTCCAATATTCTCCATTCAAATAAAAAAGATTAACCACCATAAAATATCCTTTTTCAAAAACCTCCAGTTGCTCTGTCATTACCTAGTGAATACGATATGTAAATTGAGATGATAAACATTATCATCTCAAATGTAAAAGGTTTATTACTGAGAGAATTCATATTTTTTGTACTGTTTCCAAAATCCAGTGTATGTTTTATACATATAGCATGCCTCAATTCAGATACTAAATTTTCATAGGAAATACTTGCTCTATTTTGGATTTCATAAAATTTATAGTTAAAAAATAAATTGATATGACCAAGTTGTTTCAAACATGCATAAAAGTGTTCCAATAACAAAAGCAAGTTCCAGGTTTTTATTAAAATAATTATAATTAAATAAAATTTAATATATATTTCCTCAATTTCACTAGCCACATTTTAGTGCTCAGTAGCCACACAAGACTAGTGATTACTACATCAGATGTACTTTTCTTTGGACCATTAACTGAGTATAGTATCTTGAATCACCATTTTGTAAATGGTCCACCATGATGGTAAAAATTATCTCACTTATCACCAAGTTCCTGCCCCCTATAAAATATTGCTACTATTAATGATGGCTAATGTGAATAAATATTTTAGATGTGAAGTACAATATGTTACATTATTTTCTTTCTGGAGTCACTCAACTTTCAAGATTATGTGTGTGGAATATATACATGTATATATATAGATGATTGATTGATTGAGTGAGTGAGTTTGTTTTTCCCCTGTAATATTCCTTGATCTCTTGGTGCATTTCCATTTGTCTGGATAATAAAAATTTAAATTAGAAATAATCTGGTACTCCATTTGATCTTGCCACACACATCAATCAGGAAAATTTCACCTCATCAGTTGAGTTTACTACTAATGTTTACTGATCACCAATAGGTCTTGCCCCATTAGCTAAAGATCCCAAAATCTAACTACTAGACCAACAGGGATATGGGTTTCAGAGACATTGGAACTCTTTAAAAACTAGTTCTAAGTCTCACGAAATTGAGTTTTAGGAACAGTTGACTTTTAGATATATCATTACGGAAGGTAAGAGACTCTAGTCTTGAAAATTACCAAGAACAAATATTCATAGACATATCACCTGAATTCATACTTAAAGACAAAAAAAAATCCTGCAGACTTTATTTTTATAGGTAGAAGAAGGAAATATACGTATTTATGACATTTTCCCAATATATGCATAGCATTAAAATTCTTAGGAGGTTTTCAAACATGTATGTGCAGCCTGAAGAAGATCCAAGACTCAGTTCAATGTCAGACAGTACAAAAAGCAAGAGGGAAAAAAAAGGCATTTTAGGAATTTAGTATCAATGAAACTCTCACAAATTCAGAGGTGAGTTACATTATGGAACAACAAGCACTTACTGAACACCTGCCATGTGCAAAACACACTGCTTGTCCCTGTGATTAAATTAAATCCTCTATACTTAAAGATCAGAGACCACCCTACTTATGTTCTCTAGAATTGCAAGTCCATTTATCTGTCAGGCCACAACATCCCTTCTTACCACAACAGGTGACCATTTCAACTTGGTCCTCAACTTAGAAAAGTGCTAAAAAAGTTTTAAAAAGAAAAATAAAAAATAGTGATTGCATTCATGAGATTAACTAGTTGTACCTATGCTCCTTTTTAGTTTGCCTAAAATTACTTCTGTCTAAAATACTTTGAAAGTCTATTTCTGTTAACTGGAACAATTTTTTAAAACAAGTCTTTGTCTCTAACTAATTCATTACATTTACTCCACCAAAGCCTATTCCAACCTATTGGAATATTGGCACCATAGCCATAGCCAACCTATTGGAAGGTTGTTAAGAAACAACCTTCCAAGCTTATATAAATCTCCTATTTTTCTGATTAAACAACTTATATTTCAAAATAAACAGTTTATGTTTCTAAGTGCACATAAATTTATCTCTCTCTATATATATTATATATATATGGCTGTGGTCTTCATTCATATCTGAAATACATTGTGAACTTCTTGAAATCAAAAATCACATCTTCTACTTTTTCCCTAGCATGCAATCCACAATTCGATGAGGATTTATATCAAATTTTTGTGGGCTCCAAATCAAATTGGAATTCTACTTTCAAAGTACAAGCATGGGAAGAAGATTTTGGTAAGACAAGATTTTATTGTCAGAATAAGAATAAAGGACTAGGATAATCCCTTTTGATCCTAGCCTAGACCTCCCCAGGCGGCTGCCATGCTCCTCACCTGGCTCCTCTTGAGAAACACAGGAAAAAGAAAAATGAGAAATCAGGACAGAGCCTGGACACAGCCCCAGGCTAGGATTTGCTAGTAAGTAAACAGCTTCTGACCTGAACTTGCCAGCATTCTCTCTCTCCAAGAGAGCAAAAGAGGCCAGGGCTATACAATGGGGCTCCTAATTTTCAGTAGGCCTTCAAGTCAGATCACTTTACACCATACATTTTATCAGTTGAGCACACCACTCTTCCTAAAGGGATGCATTCTCAAGCTGGATATTCAGAGTCAAAAAAAAAAAAAAAGTCGCTAAAATCAAAGCCCACCAGCCACAAAAGACATCCACTTAGGTTAGATACACCCACTCAGTTGTCAAATTTGGTATTTATTTTGAGTGCATATGGATTGTTGTTACTCTGTTTTCTGGTAGTGGCTCTTACTTCATGCTAAAGAAATTTTACTCCCATCTTTAAAATGTTTCTTGAAAAAGTCCAAAATATGAAGTTTATCTATCATGAAATGCAGAAAAAAAAAAGAAAAATTTCCTTCAAACTGAACTATAATCTTATATTTAAAGCTAGAGCATAATAACAAAATGATGTTAATAATAATGCTTTACATTTGTGTGGTCTTTGTTCTTAGAAGAAGTACTGTTCTAATTCCTTTATGTATATTAATTTGTTTACAATTTATCAACTCTAACAAATCTTTTCCAACAGTCATGTTAAATTCTCACAAAATTGAAAATATTGGAAAAAAAGTTTCTCTTATAGGATTGCATTTGCCTTTTCCTGAAATAGAAATGTCAGGAGGACTAGTAGAATGTGTAAGGTGACATAACATTTCCCTGTCCCAACAGTTCTTATTCACTCCCCATATGTTGTTACATCTCTGTAATAACAGAGCCTGCATGACTCTTAACCCTTCAGATAAACTGACTTTGCTAACTAGCCTTCTCAGCAGCCAGCAGATGCCAAACAGAGGAAGTGTATTTGCTCTTCACAGCGGCTACTCCCTGGCAGATTCCAGAGCTGTTACTAGCTGTGGCTTCAGAGTTATCTACAGATGTGTCACATGTTTGGGCCGTTATATGATCGGTCCTGGCTGCCTTCTGCTCCTAAAAGCTTTTTTCCATTCAATGCCTTTTTTTTTTTATAGAGACGGGGTTTCTCCATGTTGGTCAGGCTGGTCTTGAACTCCGGACCTCAGATGATCCGCCTGCCTCGGCCTCCCAAAGCGCTGAGGTTACAGGTGTGAGCCACTGTGCCCAGCCCATTCAATGACTTTTACACATTTTTCACAATTGTGAATGAGGTACCATGCTACTTTCCAGTGAAATCACAAGGAAAGGCTTTTATAGGGAGAGAAAGGGCACTCTCTCACCACCTGAATGGAGCCCAACTGTGAAAATGGAGCCCATCTTCACTCAATCTGCTTCCTCCTTCAGCCTCTCCCTCAGCCCCACCCTGCAGCTTCCAGCCACAAGCTTCATTCCAGCAACTCCCCTATCCCACCCATCCCTCCTCACTAAAATACCCTTACTACTAATAAAAGATTCCATAATTGCTGAATCAATCCAATGGACACTTCTCAGGCCTCTTGACTTCTGTGAGGCATGTGATGCTGGTGACCAGCGTGCTCTTGAAACTCTTCTCTGGGCTGCTCAGAACCACTCTGCCCTGCTGTTCCCTCATCTGTGGCTGCAGTTTCTAGGCTCCCTTCCCTGCTTTACTTCCTTCAGTTTCCTCTTAAATGTTGTCATTACCCATGTATCTAAGCCTTTTTCCACTCCTTCTCTACAAAGTCTCCCTAAAGAATTTCATCTGTGCTTGCAGTGTCAACCTATATAGTACAAACCCCTCATTTTCAACTCCCATGTCTCTCCCAAGCTCCAGATACATTCTCCCAACCGCCCCTGGTCACCCTATCTGGACACTCATCTGTATCTCACACTTACATACTCTCTGCTACTCAGCAAAGTCTCTTTTCTCCTGAATCCCTTATGTCAATTAGCGACATCCCTATCCTCACGTTTTCTGTGGCAGTTTGAACCATGGCTACAAATTCCTTGACATATCTGAGATTTCTTAGATTGAGCAATTAAAAAAAAAATCCTGCAGCTTCTTCCTTGGTCTTTGAGAACACTTGTTTTTGGAGCCCTGAAGCCTGATGCAAAATGCCCAACAATGTTAAATTTGCCATGCTGAAGAGGCCATATGTAGGTGCTCCAGCCACTCCTGTGAGTGATGAGACCATCTTGGAAGTAGGTCTTCCACCTCAACCCTCCCAGCATCCAGCCATTTTGGGTACCCCTGTCATTTGCATCCTACCAGGTAAAACCTTAGAAGTCATGAAGCAGAGGGTAGTTGTCCCCCGTGTGCCTTTTATGAATTCCAAACTCACAACAACAGGAGCATTAAAAAAAAAAAGTTGTTTTATACTACTAAATTTTAGGGTAGTTTCTTACACAACAACAAATTACCATGCTAGCTACCCTAGCTTCAAACATGGGAACCATTACCATCTTCTCTCCCATGTTTTTATTCAACAAATAATTTCATTAAGGGCCAACTATGTGCCAGTCACCATACCCAGCACTGATGATAGAAATAATTATGGTCTAGTAGAGAGGCAGTGCAAAGAAAACAAATCACAATACCTTGTTTTAGAGGATTCTGTAGGTAGATATTTCTCAAAAGACATGTTTCATGGTCAATTAATTCTGTAAACATTGAGTAAAAACAAGTTTCTTTCCTTAATTACTTCTCAGAGCCTTTAATACTCAAATGTGCATAAGAAATATGTAATAGAAGTCTAGAATGTAAAAGTTTTTTAAATTATTGATCACAAAACAGGTTTGAGAGTTTGTCATTTTGTTTTGAGAAGAAAGTCAAGCAGAGTTCTGCCAAAGACTATGGAAATAGTGCTTTGATCATTAAATGCATATGAAACATGCCCAGGGAGCTAGAAAAGGGATATCCAAGTCTTTCTTCGGTAATCAGGGAATATCTCAATGAGGAAGTAGTATTTGAACTAAGACATAAAGAGGAATTGAGAATTGAGCTTGTGTCAAGATACTAAAATGGGAGAGGACTGCTTATTAAAGGGAACTGCAAAGAAATGTTATAGAACTCAAATATGACTCCCTCTCTCTGAGAGACAGATGCTACAATTTCAAGTTCAGGTCAGAAGCTGTTTACTTACTGGTAAATCCTAGCCTAGGGCTCTGTCCAGGCTCTCTCCTGAGCTCTCATTTTTTCTGTATTTCCCAGGAGGGGCCAGGTGAGAAGCACAGCAGCCACCTAGGGTTTTCTCATTCCTATATTTCTATATTTATAGTAAATTTTTTCTTACTTTAAAAATCTACTCATGTCTGCAGTTTGAAAGCAGGAGATAAATGTGATCTAATGTACCCATGACTTTTATGAAACTATATATGAGATGCTATGGTTTAGATCATCTAAACAATACACAAGATGTGATTCCTTCATTTAATAGCCTTGTATATTTCAGATAAGAATAGTGATCCTGAGATTATTTACAACATATGTGCCCTGATTCCATATGAAGAATTTATATTGAAGTGTTGATATTTTATAGAATAAATGCTGAAAATATTTTCTTACTAGAAATAGTAAATAGTAATTTCTATTAGGAATTTAGAAGACTGTTCTAAGATGATGGAACAGAATAACAAGATAAATGTGAAAATTTGAGGATATAGATACTTTTTTTTATTATATAGGAAAAAAATGGCTGCCAAGCAAACTTGAAATTCATTTTTATACAAGAAAGACCATCTATTTCTCTTTTTTACTGCCCTTCTTCAAGAGATGACACCTACATGAGGGATTTCTAACAATTCATAACTAAGGAAGAATGACTAAAGGCCAACAATAATCTGCCCAAATAGCTTTGATTTGGGGAGATTTAAAACGAAATAACTTTTGTTCTAGAGCTAATGAGCTCTCACCTGCCAAATTAAAGCATACTCAGCTAGAATTTCTTATAAGAGGACCACTCATTCTAACAAGCAAATGTTGCTCCTTGATGCAAGTAACAAGGCATGATGGGGTAAGTAAGTCTTAGTACAAATTGAGACAACCCCATAGAAATACTGAGGACATCACTCAGCTGTCCACATAATGATGTCTCTTTAATCTGACATATTAGAGAAGTAGAAAAACAACAAACAATCCTCAGTGGTATATTTACGTGACATTGAAACAGCACTTACATTTCTATTCACACTACAGAAAGAAAAAGAGTGTCAGAATTGCAGTTACTGATCCCATAAAATCCACTTCTTACATCAAACATATTTCACAAAGTGAATACATCAAAACACATCTTAATTTCAACTTAAAATTTTTGAAAAGCAATTTCAACTTAAACGTTTTCATTTTAATCAACATAAATACTTACTTGAGAATTAACTAAACTTAAAAGTCACCAAAACTACAAATCTAACAAAACTTACCATGCTGGCAGTATTTTCAAATTAAAAATCCATCAAGTTTCTTTAAGAAACTTCTTTGTGAAAATCATAAGATTATTAAAGAATGAGCAATCTTCCAAAGCAACCTTCTTTTAGGCAACTATTCCTTTTGAAAGAAGGCAAAAGTTTTTGTATATGAAGGATACAAAGAAAACCACAACTTGACAATAAACATAAAACAAATCACAATTTTAACTACAATTGAAAAAGTGAACATTTAAACCACTCTGAGATATCCATCAGACTACCAAAAATCTTAAAGCCTAAAATATCAAGGCTTGGCTAGAATGCATATTTATAGATAAATCTAACTATATTCACAGATATATTGTTGCATATTCAATTAATACAATAATAGCATTAAAATAAATAAACCACTGTTACACACATTATCATGAATGAATCTCAGGAACCCAACGTAACATTGAGTCATAAAAGTAAGTTACCAAATTATGACTTCATTTCTACAAAGTCCAAAAGCATGCAAAACTAAATATGGTAAGCTATAACCCTTAAGGAAATGAGTAACACAAATTTCAGGATAACAGCTACCTCTGAGAGGAGACAAGGAAGAAAGAAGACAGGGTCATAAAAAAAAAAAAAACACAAATGGGTTATGTGCTCATGTAAATGTGCCACATTCGACAGCTCTTTGGGGCAGCCACTTATGTTCAAACTGTTTCCTATCTCAAATCCCAACCAAAACATAGTTCCTCTCCCATCCATTTCCTCAGGACCATGCTCACTAACAAAACTTGCACTGTTCAGAAATATGAGTTGTTAACACTCATAGGCACAATATTTGTAATGTAGAGACATCAATGTGAGCTGATAATGATCCTTAAAGAACGACCTAATGGCAGAGATTTGACAAATGTCAGCAGGAAAGATGCACTAGAATAAGCAGACCTGTGATAAAGTCAGCAAACTTCATTATCTAGGCCTCACCTATTACACAAGAACTCAGAATAAATCCATCAGGCTAGATTCTTGCTAAGCAAAAAATTAAGTACAAATACTTGTTTGATGAGGAATAAGAAACAAAAATTTGGATTCAAACCCATGTAATCAAATTTTCACCACATGTAAAAGAAAAAATAATAGATTTGACCATGATGTGTCACAGCTAGTGTTATTTAGATACCACAGATAAAGTGTCAGTGAAATCTAGCATTACACAATGACAATAGTGTACAGCATTTTACAGAATACAATACAAACAAGTTAAAATTTAAGAGCACTTAGTTATGTTGTGTTTGCTCATACCATCAATTCAGCAAAAATTCCAAATAATCTATCTTTCTACTTGTCAATGTCAACAAACTGCAAATAGATTTTATTTTATTAAGTTAGGGTCAAACAATGATCTCATTCTTCTGTGGATCTATCTGATAATGGCCAAAAATCTTAACAGTTAGCTGGTTGGCACTGGACCTTTTTAAGATTTTCAAAGTAATTATGGAGAAGCTTTTCCTGGAAAAGGTAAATAATAAGACTCACTTATTTTTGTGTTATGCTTGTAACTCTTTAGTTAACCAGAACACATACATAAACTTGGAAGGCCTCAAACAGCAAAACATACCAAAATGTCTATACATTTTACTCTCCAAGAGAGGCAATATTACTGAGTCTCTTAGGAAAAGAAAAAAATGTTTTTTGATTTATAGAAACTGTACTTTACTGGTAGTATTATACCACAGCAACAGTGAGAAATCATACTGATAATAAAGACAAGAGAGAAATGGCCTGTAAGTTCTCATTTTTCTAGGAAAGAATTAAAAAATAAAATTATCTACTTCAGTAGTTTCCTAGGGCATTGCTATTTCTATGCTAGAGTAATAGCTGCTAATTCACACTTGTGGCTCCAAGTGATCGAAAAGAATTAAATCATCTTTCTAATGCTCTGTATGTGAAATCACTAGTTAGGTATGTGATGCATAATAAAAATGTCTAAAGTTAAAAGCACTGACATATTAAAATAGTCTTATATGGAACACTACCTTAATTCTATATATCACATTCTATATAAATAAGCTATTCACATACCAGATGTCAAACTACTCAAGAAAATGAACTTTTTATCTAATATATCTCACTCATCCTTTACAAAATTTTATCTTGAAGGCAACTTCAAAATTGCTCTTTTCAAGCTCTTTACAGGCGGCTCATCTTGAGTCATTTTGGCACTCTTAAAGCCAAAGGAAGTGGTTTCACTTAAATTTAAGTTCTCAAGGCAGTGCTTTTGTCCAGAGTCCATGCAGTGTCAGTAACAATAATCTTAAATACCAATGATACGCCATGTAAGCTGGGCAGCCACCAAGAAATTTTGCCATCCAAGAACAGCACTTTGATGATCTTTCTGTATTGTCAAAGAATTGCCTCATCTTCCCCCCAATAAATTACTCATTTCATTCACTCATGTGATTTTTCTTTTACATAGCTGGAAGTCAGTATTCTTCCTGTGACTTACATTTTTCTTAAAAGCCTTCAATTATAAGAAAGCAAAATAAAAATTCATTTTAATTGTGCTTTTCAAACAATATGCTTTTATCCAACACAAACTGTGCCCAAACTCCTTGCCTCAAAGAAGAGAATCAATACTTCTTGGGCATTAGTTAATAATATTAAGGTTCAACAAGCTAACTCTCAGGAGTTCTGCCCAATAAAGTGTTTACTCCCCAAACAGAACAGCAAAACTCCAGTTTGAAGTTCTTCTCAGTTATGCTGGCATATCTAAGAGTCTTAGCCAACATAGAATAAGATGCCTACTACAACATTGAACCTATTTGGCATAATCCTAGTCATTATCTCATGGAAACTCTTGTCATATGGTCGCTTTTCGGATAGTGTGGGCTTTCTGTATCATTAGACACCATTTCTTAATTAGTAAGTTTATTATTTGATGGAATTACCTTTTCAGATAAGATTGACCTCCTGAAAAGCTCCACAGAAACTAGCTATGGTCATGTGCTTAAAACAATTAAAACAATTAATGGCAAAATTTGGACCCTACTTCCCTATCAGCTTGGAAAAGACCTGGTGCTCTCTTCAATGTTGTTGATGCTATCTAGCTGAGAGTTTGCCACTTCTCACAGTTGCAACTGCAGTTTGAACCCCAGAACCAATTACCCTTGGAAGAGAGGCTGGTGCCACCTACCACAGCTGTTAAGGTGAACTAGAAGTTTAGAGCTGGAGACAGGTTCTGCAATGTCATATTGCTATAGCACCGTAGCTCCTAATCCCACACGGGAGGGACCTGGGCTTCCCTAACCATGCAGCTCAAAAGTTGTATAGGGTTAGGATCTCTCTCCTGGAGGACATTTATAGTGCATTTTGGGAAACAAATTACATATAATGTAGGTGATTTATATTTACCATGCACACCATGCCAGGGGTAAAAACTGGAACACAAACACAGCCTTATAAAAATATTTCTCCAGCTTAACCTCACCTGTTTCACAAAAACTCTAGCCTCCTTCCAAGTCTTCCCAAATAGATCTAGGAGTCCACTGACCTTGTTCTACCAGAAAACTGTCTACCAGTTTTCTTGTCTATACTTTGCATCAGTTTTTTTTTTTTTTTTCAACTCCCATTCCTATTCAAGGTGGTGATGTGGCCAGTCACTACCATAGCAAAAGAGTAGCCTGCTGTCACTGCTCCCTTAAGGCCCATTTGCTACTTGTCTGTCCTTTCTCCACTGAGGTCAAAGAGGCCTGATGATCATTTAAACTTCCTGTCTACCAAGAATAAGAATAGAGCAACTATACTTAGGCTAGAGAAAAGGAAGAAGTCCAATGTCTTCACTGTGTGAGGTTGATGCTTCCAAACTATAACAGATTCGATAGAGGTGAATATGAACTAAACAAAATTATATTAATTTTTATATATTCACTATCAGAGTTAAAATGGATAAATGAGACAGACCCTTGTCCTCAAGATGCTATCTAGCAGGAAGCTAAGGTATGTCATAAACATAAAACCTATGGAGTAAGGCTCATAAGAGAA
Organism: Plecturocebus donacophilus; assembly: GCA_004027715.1. Lineage (NCBI taxonomy): Eukaryota > Metazoa > Chordata > Mammalia > Primates > Pitheciidae > Plecturocebus > Plecturocebus donacophilus. The sequence continues at coordinate 32,006 of PVKP010016256.1, forward strand.
GTGCACAAAGTTGTGGGAGTTCAAAACAGAAAGGTCTTTCCTAACCATGACAATGAACAAGAATTGAATGGAGAAGACAGTCTACAGGCAAGGATGGGAATGTCCTTTCAAAGAACAACAACTGTTGGTCTACTTCAACGGAACCCTGGAGCACATATTGATAAATGGTAGGACTTTATTCCAGAAAAGTACATTTGGCCAGATCCTAGAGTCTCTGAATGACAGATTATTCATAGATCTGCATTAGCCTCACGACTAGGTCCCATCTCCTTACCTTGACTTACATCCTATAGTCCCTGCTTATCTCCTGCCTCATTCTCACCTCTACCTCTTACCCTCTATATTCTAGACAAACCATTTGGTTCTCTTAATGTGTCCTGTTCTCGCTGACCAGAGAACCTTTATACATGTTATCCTCTCTTCCCATAACACCTTCTGCTTTTTTCCTCTTCCCAGGCCCTTCCACTTCTGTCCTAGAAAACTGACACTTCTCAGTCCCTGCTTGGACTGGACTTTTCTCAAGAAGCTTTGTCTGATCCCTAGTTCTCAGTAAGATGCACCTTGTACATCTGTACTTTCCTCATCACACTATTCTTTTGGCATCTGTTTGCATTCCATGACTCCATAAGCTCCCTGAGAGCAATAATTGTATCTTTCTCATTCACCATTGTATCCTCACTGCCCACCACAGTGCCTGACGTACTCTAAGTGCTCAATAAATACTTCTTGACTATATGAGTAAATGGATAAGTAAATGACAAAATAATTCTTTCAACTAATTAAACTATTTTAAAAATACATAAAAATTTGGGTAAATGATGGCAGCTGATATTTTCATGCTTAATGAAAGGATAAAACATTTTATTGATGAAACTGTTTCATGACTATTTGCTATTTGCTAGAGGAAAAATTCCATGCAGTTGCCAGATTATTTAACATCCATGCATTCTATCTTAAAATAAGGTTTCTATCTCTGACTAGGTGATGGTGATTGTAAAAGATAAAATTCTACCTATGACTTCATATTTCAGAAACTTTCAATCATGTATCATGGGGTAAACTCCTCAGAATCCTAAAAGGGATCAAAATTCTACCATCTCCGAGGTTTGACCCAAATATAATGCAAACTTAGCTTTAAATTTATGAATGTTTATATGGAGCAAAATGTGGGATAACTGTGTTTGTGACTTTGAGGAAGGAGTATAATCATAAAGCAAAATTTAGGCTTTTTAGAGAGAAATCAATTTCAAAAACATGAGGAATTTGGAAAGTAAGAAACAAATTCTACATGCTACATAGAGAAACCTAGAAATATCCTGAGACATTTAAAACTAGAGAACAGGATAAGACACACAAAGCAAAGGGAAAAAATGATTCAGAACAAATTCTACATGAAGAATAAAAATGTACTGCTATTCAAACTATCAGAGAACAGCTTGTAGTTAAGAAAGCAAAGAACTTTGCTACTTCAGGAAGGAATGCAGGACTTATATAACCCTGCAGAAAAAGCTATTTCAATCTGGAATTGTTAAACCTGTGACAAAAAAAAAAAAGAAAAATTAAATGACCAATAAATTATGTCTACCATTCTTTGGTAACCAACCACAGAAACAAACCAAAAACCACAAGCCATCCTAGAGAATTTATGTTAAAGAAGCAGTATAGCAGAATAAGACCATGTATTTGAAACTTCCCAGGTTATACAAGCTTATACCCCAAGTTCTCCACATTGGTAAAAGACCATTATATACAATTTATCATCTAAACTGGGTAACTTCTAAGAGTGTAAGGGGTACTCCTAATAATTAAACCGGTATTTACATAAGTTGAAATTCTCAGTCAAACTGGGATGTAGGGTCAACCTAATTATACATCGAACCACTATATTATGTCAGGGAAACATTTTGAAGAAAGGGCACCAAAGGTGAAGTTTTCAGAGGAAAAATGCAACTTATCTGAGGAGCTGACCAAAAGTTCCCAAACAGGAAAAAATTTATGTTCAGGAGCTGCCCTGAATGTACGCAGTTGCATGCATAATGTCTTATATTATTGGGCATGCACAATATTTTCACAACTTATAAATAATTTGCATCTGAAATTTCTCAATGTTTATCTGTTTTTTCATTGTTTCTTCAAAGTTGATGACATCTATGAAATATTAAGGTCCTAAATGTCAGGAATTTTTTGTCCATTTCCTGTATACAGACTCAGCACATGTTGCTACTGCATAATGCACATAAGGGAATATGATCTTTTCTTCCACCTCTGAAATCTCTTCATGGGTCAGAATCTCAATAGGATACAGATAGTACATGCAAAAGGGGTAATTGATCTGAGATTAATGAAGGAGCACTTACAGATGTGTAAGCAGGGTTCAAGACAACCATAAGGGATAATTTAAAAACACCCAAGGGTTAGTAACCCTATGACCACTACTACCCTTAAGCTTGCAAGGGCAGGAGGAAAGAACAATTCTAGAAACTTGATGAAAGCTGTAACTGTAGAAGAGACCTCCAAATAGGAATTACGGCTTTTGGTAAAGGGACACAGCAAGTGACATTCTGCAATACTGCAAAGAAGCAGCTGTGGAATAAATACTCCCAATTCTCTTTCCTCTAGCCATCTAACATCTTGTTGGTACTTTTGAGCTAACCCATAGGTCAAGGGAGCCTCGCCAATAATTCATGAAGATCAGCCTTCTAGATGACAGAGCCTAATGAACAAGACTAAAGAATGTGTCTAGAGAGAATATCCAGCAGGATTTAATTGAATACTACAGAAGTTCCTATTTCTAAAGTCTAGATATGTTACATACATCCTATATCTTCATAAGTGAAAACTAGAAGCAATTTGATCTTCAGTTATATCAGAGAAAAAGCAGGTGTTTTAGTATTATTAGCCTCATTTTACAGATTAAGAAATAGAGAAGAGAGGAATATTATTTGCCTAAATCATTCACAAAAGTTTAGAGAACTCCACTGCGTCCATGGGCCTGTCAGAAAGCTGGTTATTTCCCAGGCTTACTTAGAACCTGGATCTTCTACCTCTAAACCCAGAGATCATTCCATTTGGCCTTAACCACATAAGTTTGTTTTTGGTCTGAGCAACAGAAGCCCATCATATGGCAGAAGGAGACTAAAAATTCACCAGCCAAGTATATACCAACAGAGATTTACAGAAGAAAGGTGTTGTCTCTGCCTTCCAGGGGATCCCAGTTTATAAACAGGAAAGAAAAACACTCAGAAAAATTCAGGAAGACAATCAATCAATCAACCAACATTACTCTAACACCTACTATGCACTAAGTATGGAAAACTTACATCCCTGCAGTTGGTCATTGTATTCTTGTGGTCACATGTTATTATGGCTCATGGTTTATGATGTTCAAGGGATTGATGGCAAGTTGTAAAGATTCCTGTGCACAATGAAATAATGGTGGATACAGCAGAGTGTGAGTGGACCAATGACATATCAAAAAGCTAATCCCAGGTAGTGTCTGAGGTAGGTCCCTCACATAGAATCAGCCTCACATTCTGGTGGGGGCACTAGTAATGAGAACTGATACAAAGTCAAGTGATGATATATGTTGTTCTGTTACTTAAGCAGAGAAACAGAAATCCAGTGACCATTTATAAATAGAGCAAAGCCTGAGAATGACTAAACATGTTACCCAGAATCTCCCCTGAGGCAGAGACTATTATGTGCTCACCAAAACCCATTTTATTTTACTCCTGAGCATAAAAACAGACCATACTTTCTATCCTTCTTACAATTACATGTGGCCATGCAACTGAGTTCTAGCTAACGCAACAGAAGTGATTTGCTCCACTTTTATCCTGGCCCATAAAACCCTCCAAAGATCTTCTCTCCCTCCTTTCCCATCTGCAGCTGATTGACAATGCCCAGGAAACACTGAAAATCCTGAGCTAATGATTGTAGAGTCTACATCAGCCTGAATCTCTGAATTACTATGTGGAGTAACCCCCACCCCATCCTGCCTCCTTATAGCCAGCAATTCAGCAAATTAAACTCAGTAAAATTAATAGAGTTACCACAGTGACCTGAAGAAATATATTACATCTCAAGCCTAAGCATTCAACATTTTTATGTGCAAATATGAATATATATTTTCAAAAGGTACACCTTATTGCACACATCATCATATAGCCTTTTTACTTAGCACTATATTGTAAATAATTTCCCATGTTCATGGAATCCTTCAGCATTACAATTTTTAATGACTAGGATCCCAAGCTGTGGCTAGACCATGCTTTCAAATGTTTCCTATTTTATATAACTTTCATTTCTCAACATTAGTATATGATCCAAAGACCTTTGTGATCCCATTATTATGAAAAAGAGCATTTCTTCATCATAGTTATTTGTTGACCTACACTACTATTCAAAGTAATGGACCACTGATTTTGTGCTGTTCAACCCCATTTAAGTTAATTTCTTTGAGTTTGTTCCATGCGATAAACCTTTCTCACATCCCATAGAAAGATATCTCATGAAAGTTCATAAATGTCCTCTAAAACATTACAAAATAAAAGGATTGGTATGACTCATTAGCTATTGGTATCAAGTCATTGACCTCTATTAGCATACAAAATGATTAATTTATTTGCCCCAAATTGATGATGATGACGTAAAAAATTATTGTGAGGCTTATAAAATATCTTTCTTCCAAAGTGCAACATGTCCTCATCATCAACTGAATTAATTGACTACTATCTACTTTTTCACTTTCTCTGTTAAAAGGGTATCCACAATCTCCTTTGGAAGTTTACAAGGGTAAGGGTCAGGAAATAACTTCATGGGCCCAGTAACAAATTCAAAAGAAAGTAAATATTGTTACACTATATTTTGTATAGTGTGTAGATATAGTAAGACAGAAAACAGAGGCTATCAAATGCAGAATACAATACAACTTAAGAAAATTATTTAAGTCAAAAAAGAGCTCTTCTACAGCTTCAAAAAAAGATCCTGTCACATTTCAGTGTTATTTCACTGTATATAATATAATCTTGAAAAGGTTTTCCTAACAAGAGAACCTAAAAAAAGAATGTGATATAATTAATAGGATACTTAATGATCATTAAATACTTGATTCTTATTTCCCTGTGAATGTTATCTAAATTCCATGATACGTGATGATTTAAAGATATAAATATTTTTAAGAAAGTATAGGAAAAAAAGATCAAAACTCAGTAATGCCTATCGAAGGATGATATGGCACTAATACCCATCTCAATATCTCTTAGCATTTCCTAGCCTCTTTGTAAAAGGTGATAACATGAAAATTTATGATAACATGAAAAGTTTATGATATTTTGAATCTGTATTAACTTTAAGATATGTCTATTCTGCTTAGCAATCATGTGACCTTTAGCTATAATTTTACTTCCGTGAGCCTTAGTTACTATTTCTATAAAATTATTGAATATCCACATCACAGGAATTATTGTAAGTATTTAATTTAATATGCATATAAAGAAACTAGCATAGTACCTAAGCAGAGTAAATAGTCAATAGCTGTTGTTTTCTTTTTCCCCACTCCCCACTGTTTTTACTAAAGCATTATTGCCTTAATACTGTCACTTAGTATTTTTTGTTAAACCAGTCAGCTGTTATATTGCTGAATGGTTTATATAATTCAGATACAATTTTCTTATGCATTTATTCTTCTAGCACATGTGCCATATATCTACCATGTGCCCAGAACTGTTCTAGATACAAGGGATATAGCAATGAACGAAACAGAGCCCCCACCCCCCCAGAAAAGACTCTAAGATTTAGGCAGCTTATATGATCATAGAGGAATACAGATTTGTTGTTTTTAAAAAAAGTAAAACATATAATTTAATATCTGGCGATAAATGCTGTAGAGAAAAGCAACATATCTGGGGGAATAAAATTCCAGGTGGAGGAAGGAGCAAGTACAAAGGCCCTAAAACAGGCCAGTTAGAAAAATAGCAAGAAGGCAAGGGGTGCAATGGCATGAATGTGTGGGAGATCAGTAGGTCAGAAGGGAGCCAGATCATCTACAGCCTTATAGGACATTTTAAGGACTTTGGATTTTACTCTGAGTTAAATGGGAGGCATAGAGGAATTGACTCGATTGTGGGAAGAGTGGAAAGAAAGTGACCTATATTGTGCATTTTGCAATATTCCAGGTGAAAGATGATGGAGGCTTGAGAATAGTAGTAATGAGGATGGTGAGAAGTTGTCAAATTCTGAGTTTTAAAGGCAGAGCTAATGGGATTTACTGATAGATTAAATGTGGGATGTGAGATCACAAAAAAGGGACCAGAGTAACACCAAGGTTTTAGGCTATAGTAGCTGGAAGGATGAACTTACCATTTTTTGGGAAAAACTATGAAAAAAGTCGAGGTGCACCAGCCTCCTGGCACTTGGGTGTGTCTACCAACTCAGAGCTCCCAAACTTCATCATTTAGGGTGTTTTATGGAGGTTTCATTACCCAGACCTGATTGTGGCCATTGGTAATTAACTTAATCTCCAGCCCTTTTCTCCTCTCCAGGGGTTGGGGGTGAAGGTGGGACTAGTTCCAAGCTACTAATCAAGATATGGTCTTTCTGGTGACAGCCCCAATCCTGAATCTCTCTATGGAATCTCCAAGAATCACTTCATTAGAACAAAAGACGCCCTCATCGATCTAATAACTCAGAAAATTCTAAGGGTTTTAGCTCTATGCCAGGAACCAGAGACAAAGACCAAATATTTTTCTTATCATACCACAGGTCACTCCTGGTCTTGGACAAATATCTTTTATATCAAACTGATCATGCCTGTCAGAACATTTATATATGCTGCAGCACTTATAGAATAGATGTAGCAATAGTACAAAAATGAACATGGCTCACATTTGGAGAAGCCAGGTCAAAGAAACAACTAATTTGACCTATAAAACCATAAGATGTATTTTTACATGCTTGTACTAATGTGTTAGTCTTGTTTTCCCCTGGTCTAATGCTATATGTATCTTATGATAAGCTTGTATTGAACTATTTGGCATAGAAATCAGCTCTAGCTAGCTATATCAAGTTCTTCCTCAGCCCAGCCATTTTCCATAGGTATTACATCCTGAGAAAGATGTAACTCAAGCTCTCAACACAATTCTTCCTCAATATCAGTACTATCATAAGACTTGCTTACATGAAGTAGTTGAATATTACCAACAACACCAGTATTACACCATATTGTAGTATTGTCATGGTGTAATTCATTTCATTACAGAACAGATCAGTAAGAACTACAGAAACATTTGCTTTGCCTTCTTAACAGAATCAACCCTTGCCCATATACAAGATCTTATTAAGAACAGACATTGTGAAAAAATGCTCATCATCACTGCTCATTAGAGAAATGCAAATCAAAACTACATTGAGATACCATCTCACGCCAGTTAGAATGGCGATGATTAAAAAATCTGGAGACAACAGATGCTGGAGAGGATGTGGAGAAATAGGAATGCTTTTACACTGTTGGTGGGAGTGTAAATTAGTTCAACCATTGTGGAAGACAGTGTGGCGATTCCTCAAGGACATAGAAATAGAAATTCCATTTGACCCAGCAATCTCATTACTGAGTATATATCCAAAGGATTATAAATCGTTCTAAGGACACATACACACAAATGCTCATTGCAGCACTGTTTACAACAGCAAAGACTTGGAACCAACCCAAATGTCCATCAATGATAGACTGGACAGGGAAAATGTTGCACATAAACACCATGGAATACTGTGCAGCTATAAAAAACAATGAGTTCGTGTCCTTTGTAGGGACATGGATGAACCTGGAAACCATCATTCTCAGCAAACTGACACAAGAACAGAAAATCAAACACCTCATATTCTCACTCATAGGCAGGTGTTGAACAATGAGAACACATGGACACAGGGAGGAGAGCATCACACACTGAGGTCTGTGGGGGGAAACTAGAGGAGAGACAGCAGGGGGTGGGGAGTTGGGAGAGATAATATGTGGAGAAATGCCAGATATAGGTGATTGGGGAGGAAGGCAGCAAAGCACATTGCCATGTATGTACCTATGCAACAATCCTGCATGTTCTTCACATGTACCCCCAAACCAAAATATATTTAAAAAAAAAAAAAAGAACATGTTACAATTGGCCATTGCCCAGTTATTTCTGGGTTCCAAGGTAACTGGGGACAAAGTCAACCTCCTGTCTCATCCCACAGACTGTACTGAGACTGGTTACCATTGTGTATTGTTATGTAGCAGGGCCCACCTCCCTCTTAAAGCAGGATACAAGTGTTATTTAGAATAGCTCCTATCCCTACTAACTACACTACAGAATGTGTTTTATCTTAACCTCTTCTGGGGCAAAGTCAGTCATACTACAATGATGCAAATTACAACTGCCCCCAAAGAACTGCCATAAGTTCGGAGGACCATAACATTCCCAAAGGTGTATCCCTCAAGCTTCAGCAACTAGAATAGAGGGTCACTGCCCCACAGCCACTTCATCCTTCATTTGAATTATAATAGTCAAGAGGCCCTATTGGGTTAGGATACAAGCTCTTTCCCAATACTAGGTTTTAGCATTATCCAGCATTAGTTGTTGAGTCTGCCAGATCCACTTTGCTAATTATCTTTACAGGCCGACTTCCACCCTTTTCTTCTTCTTGGAAAGAAATTTCCTCTCTGTTTATTCTAGCTAATAAGTCCTTTTCCTCAAAATACCACTCCTCATTAAAAGCAAATTATCTTTGTCCCAAGATACCTAGACCAGCACCTGTCTACTCTAAGACCCTTTTCTGTCTTGTGGGTTAGTGTTGTTTAATCTACCACATGTGTCATTGCCAAGTCATGCTAATGGCCTGAGTAGAGTTGGAATATATATCTGGTACACCAAAATGATGGATGCAACATAATCCTGGGGTTAGATGAGTGGTGGTCAGACCAAGATACCGTTCAGTTTAAGTTTGCCATAAGGCCACAGTATTCCTATCTCAGAGTGGGGCCATTCCTCGGGGGAAATTGAATGTACCATGCAATGCCCATTATTTTGATCCCCGAAAGGAACTTTAGAGTTTTTCCCTATTCTGCTTAATAGCTTTCCATCCACAAAAATGATGGTAACATGCATTGGTGCAGAGTACACTCTGGTATGTTGGGCATACCAGAGTATGCTTTGAAAGATTCCTGGTTATAACAGACAAAATATAATATACTATTATATTTTGGTATAATATACCATCATATTTTGTCTATTATAACCAGGAATCTTTCAAAGTACTTGATCATCAATATTTACAGTTGCACACTGATCAGTCTGCTGAGAGACTTACACTACACAGTTTGAAGTCCTAGCAATTCTCAGAAACTCTTTCCTAGATTATATTCTTTATAGTAGATATAACCTGAAAAAAAGAAGAGTTGAAAGATACTAGGATATTACTAGAGTTCCATTTAGTCATTAACAGACAGTCCAATATTCACCATCATCTTGTGTGACCAGACTGTTTCCCAAAGCGATGCCTCTTGGGTTTGTAGGCTGCCTTTCAGTGTTGTTGAGTTTAAAAGCAGGGTGGTCTTGGCAAACATAGAGCGTCACCCTTCCAGAGCTTGGAACTCTGTCCCAGATTGAAAAGCGCTCATGCAGAGGGATCAGCTTTCTGTAGGGCCAGAGATGCGCATCCAGTGTAACAGGAAGGAAGGCATAGACATATGAGTGTAGGCAGGTAGGCTAGTGGAAGTCTGAGCAAGTAAGTCTCTTTTAACTGCTTTTATCTTCTCAGATTGAAAAGGAATTAAGATCATTAGCTGAAGGTATAGATAGGGAAGTTTAAAGAAAGAGAAGATATGAAATGCTCTACTCAGCAATTCTCAACCTTGGCACTATAGACATTTAGGGCAGAGTAATTCTTTGTTGTGGGGCTATTTAGAAGCATCTTTGATCTCTACCCACCTAGATGCCAGTAACACTCCCTCCCTGAGACTGTGATAACCAAAAACATCTCCAGCATTGCCAAATGTCCCCTGGGGACAATATCTCCATGGTTAAAAACTTCTGCCTCCCTAGGAGATGGGGGAGTGAATGGAGTAAAGAAATGTAAAAAGAGGGTGACCCTTTTTAGGTCATCTAAAGTTTCACTCGAGGCTAGTGGTAACAAATTTTGAATGAAGTCAGTCAGCTTGCTTATGACTATTTTTCCAGCCACATTAGCTGCTCAGGATCAGAACAGGCAAGAAATTAGTACATCAAAATAAAAAGGGGGAAAGGTATATGTAAGAAAGTGATTACAATGGTAGAATTTAAGCCAGATAAGAAGGAAAGGGAGGACATGAGAGTGGAGAAGGACAATGAAAGGTGGATGAATCAACCCAGTGTATTCAAGATAGATGGAAGAGTCTGGGTACCAGAGGGCATGAGTTGGGAAATTATGAGGTGATGGTTAGCAAAAGAGATGCTTGAAACTCATTCAGAAATGGTTGAAGTTATTGATAATTTTATATATATTCACATACAGAGAGAGAGAGTAATCTAGTGATATATATTATACTTTTTATTAAATCCTGAGAAATCTTTAGCTCCACGAAGAGCCAAGAATTGTGTTGCCAGTGTCTCATCATTGGAACTAGCAAAGTATAAGATTCAAATCTCCTATAGTGTTTATATACACAAGTTTAATATAGCCTATTTAAGCTGAGTTCTGTATTTTATTTGCTCATAATTTTCTATATCTCAGTAAATAAGTGAAAGCAGCAGCCATTCCAACTCGCTCCAAGTTAGAGATTGGCATGATATCTAGAGCTTGCTCAGTTGTGAGAAAACCTTAGGCAAGAGGTGTTTTTTCCCAAAACAAAAAAGAGTATTGAGCTTGTGGAAATCAAAGCAGCTAAACAAACCTCTTATTATTAGAATAATGGCATGACATTCAATATCCTTCAGGGAAAATTTAACCTGGTCTTTGATTTCGGCACTTTTCGCTACTTCAAAATTAGGTCAAACAATAAAGAAGAAGAAAGAGCATGGAACAAAAGGCAAAATAAAGTCATATACAAATTTTACTTTTCAAGAGGAGTCTAGTGAAAAATAAGAAAAAGTAAATTTTCCTTAATCTCTAACTAATGTTCCACTCTTCTGTTTTTGAAGAAAAACATGTTTTTCTGTAGTTTTATAATAAATCTAAAACACCATTATTTTTAGCATGAAATGCTAAGTATTGCTTTGCCAAAAATAGTCACCCTATGCTACAATCATCTAAGTTTGTTTTAATAATCCTCAGATACGAACGACCACTGTCAGCTCCCTCGGTTCTAACTACGATTATCTGTTGTTTAAAATAGATGGCCTAAGAACGTTATCTAAGTGAACAAAAGCATAAACATTTCAACTATCAAATCATCGGAACTGCTTAGGCAAGCATGAATATCTCCTGGCTCCAATGTCTCCCTTATGGAATTTTTTTTCTCTTGTTACTTGCTCTGCTATTGTAATGATAACAGGCGCATGCTGAGATAATGAAATTATGGATCCTCTTTTTATGGCTTAAGTGCTCTTTATTTCTGTAGAAGTAACGGTTTCTTTCTAGGTAGTAATACATTTTAATACAGTTCAAATACAAGAAAAACAAGATATTTCATAGGAATGCAATCAATAAATACCAGAGGGAAAAATAAATTGAATTTGGAAGAAGATTCAAGCCTCCCTGATTGGATTGCATTAGAGAAGGCAAAAAATTAATAACTTCATGTCATTGAGATTTTTCTCACCTCCATCAGGAAAATGAGTTCTATGAGCCCTATGTTAATTTTCCAAACTCTTCTTTGGTTTGCATAATGAAGAGCCACTTAAGGGTTATGATCAACTCAGTGACTAACTGGTTTGGAAATCTCACTTGTTTTAAGTTCTATCTTCACGCTCCTCAAGACTACAGACTCTGTCTTACCTAACAAAGGTGACATACCACAGAGGATTACAGAGACATGCAAGAAAAACCAAGTTCTATTCTTGGTTCCATTGGTGAGATCACTTCTTTCGGATTGGTATCAGATTCCATTTAATACTGTCCATTTTTGAGATGGTTTTTTTTCCTCAACAGAAGTCCTCTCAACTGTCATACTGACAAGCCGGCCTTTTTCTGATGTCCCTAAGTGCTGGCACTACCAAGGATTCAGATAAGAGCTGAAGCTGAGTGACTGGATTAACTGATAAAATTGCTAATTAAAGCCCTGTTTTCAACACTCCTGAAAGATTAACCAACTGGGCCAACATTTGGAGCACAGGGGATGTTTTACTTTTAACAGTTTACACTGTTTGGTAAATAAAAGGCTTTAACAATGTCAAAGAAATTCATGTCAAGAAATTTCCATAGATATTTTTCCCTCCAGAGAAGTACACAAGTGGGACAATTTAGTCAGAGCTTAGTAAGGGTTTTTTTTTTCTTGTAAACATTGTTGCTTGGCAGGGAAGCACAGAAGCTGATTAGTCTAATATGTGTATGTCACTGTGCTGACACAATGATAGCAACACAAATATAGAAGTGCATTTTTCTTTTAAAAAGACAACCTAGTCTAATAAGTTTAATTTTAAAACTAGTAAAAAAAAAAAGTACAAAACTTATATATCTGGTCAGAGACTACCAGAGACATAATAGGATGTGGTAGATTAGGGTACAGACACAGCAACCAAGTACCTGTGTTGGGTCCTATCCCTGCCACTTCCCAGCTGGGTGGCCTTGAGTTAGTTACTTAGCTTCTCTCTGCTTCCAGTTTTCCATATGGAAAATTATTTAATTCATCTAGTACCTACCTCAAAGGATTGCTATCAGGGCTGGATGAATTAAATCTATCAAGTGTTTATAAGAGTATGGGACATATAATCAGGTAGTAAATATGTGTTGTTATTCTTACTGTGAGTCCATAAACAAAAATGACCTTCAAGGTATCTTCACATGAGATTTAACTTCTGTGTGTGCACGCGCGCATGTGTATGTGTGTGTGTGTGTTATAATAAAAGCTCCTCAGAGTTTCTCAACACCATCCCATACATGACATAATTTGATCAGAATCTTTTTCCTTAAGAGCCTCACTCTATTTGACACCAAGAATAACCTTATCTGTAAAATAAATTTCTTGTACCATATGACAGTTAAACTTTCTTCCTGTTCAAACAAGCACCAGCTATAAACCTGTAAAATAAAACTTGAAACTCCTGGTTTCCTTGACCCACTTGCTAATTGTCATCCTCCTGTGACAACTCCCTCACTGTGCTATAAGTCTACCAAGTGCCTAACCCCAAATATGAATATCACCCACTCTGCTGGGAAAAGACAACATAGAATTAACCCCCTGTGGAGTATTTTTTTAACTTGTAAAAGGAAGTGGGCTTATTTTCCCTGAGGGCTCTTTCTTTTCTCGGAACCAGTCTATCCTGCTGGTGATAGACATGTGGTATGCAGATAAGTTGGGGACAGAAATACAGATGTATATGGGCAGAAGAGGTAAAAACAGGAAAGAAATACATCCTTACCAAGCTTACCCTGGTCCCTTGCCCTGTCTTAGAGAGAACACCATTAAAATGTGACCACCTTTGATATCACTTCTAATGTGGCTGGAAACAGGACTCGTGCGTTCCAAATGTGAGATGTTTAGACTGCATTAAAACATGAGGCTCCGGTCACATCAAAGGCTCCTCACGGGTGGCTTGGGCCAGGGTAAGGTCACCACTGCCGCCACTGAAATAGGTGTGGAGACACTGTGTACCTGTGAAATGCTGGTGTTTGCTTTTTTTTGCTGATAAATGTGGAGCTGGGAGAGGAGATGCCTTCCTGTGCCTGAGGAATGACCTACTGTGGAAGGTTTAAAGGCAAACAGGTATCAGGTTAGGGTTATGGGGGCAATTTTTTGAATGGGAACAGGCTTTGTTCTGAGGGAATAGGCTTATTTAATTTCTGGTGCAAGAACAGACATTGATAAGAAAGGCTTCCTGCTTGATCACCAAATTTTAAATAAAAGCAATTTTATTCTGACAATAGGTCATTTGGCTGACATCAAGGCAGGATATAAAAGATGAGGCCAAGTTAACCTCATTTTGCCTTTTTATACTTAAATATTTTTATCTTACATTAGTTCCATCACACTCATCCAATATGCTTACATTGCAATTGCATAAAATTGAGGCAAGAAAATTTTGTGTAGTCACTACTAGCCTACAGGAAAAGTTCTTAAAAGCAATCTCTTTATTACATCTCTAATAGTTTTGAAGGTCTTAGTAATATGGCTTTAAAAGTTTTTAGTCTAATATTCTAAAAGTCCTTAAGACTAAGAATTTGTTCCATGAAATAAAACTTGTCAAGACAACCCTAACTGGTTCTCAAAGGAAAAAGCAAGATTGTATCCATGGAAAATGAAAGGACTAATGACTTAATAAATAATACTTGGCTTCTAATATATAGGAAAGTACAAATATATATATATATAGGAAAGAAAAAAAAAAAGCCAAGCAGAAGACAACCAAAACAGAGGAAATGAAGACAGATGATCAGACTGATACCTAGAGACCTAGTTCAGGGAAGGGATATCTACCCTGCTGGAAGCATGTGCTGATTGGATTCTCTTCCATTGCTGGTTAGTAATCTCACTTGAGGGAGGTCATTGCCTAACTCTCAGGTGCTTCTGAACTCTATTGGTACTTAACAGTGCCACCACGGCTTATGAATTGCCTTGAAATTGTTCACTATCAATTGTAACTCCCCTACTCATTGCAAATTCTCTAAAGTACTTAGCTTGCTACTTTCTTTTCATCCCACATACACCTAGTGCAATACCATTTATGAAAGAGAAACTTAAATCATTTAGAAACAGAGTGAACTGGCAAACAACAGAATGGGAAAAAATTTTTGCAGTCTACCCATCTGACAAATGGTTAATATTCAGAATCTACAAAGAACTAAAACAAATTTACAAGAAAAAAACAAACTCATCAAAAAGTGGGCAAAGGATACGAACAGACACTTTTCAAAAGAAGACATATATGCAGCCAACAAACATATGAAAAAAAGCTCATCATCACTGGTCATTAGAGAAATGCAAATCCAAACCACAATAAGATACAATTTCATGCCAGTTAGAATAGCGATCTTTAAAAAGTCTGGAAACAACAAATGCTGGAAAGGATGTGGAGAAATAGGAATATTTTTACACTGTTGGTGGGGGTGTAAATTAGTTCAACCATTGTGGAAGACAGTGTGGTGATTCCTCAAGAATCTAGAAATAGAAATACCATTTGACGCAGCAATCCCATTACTGGGTATATACCCAAAGGATTATAAATCATTCTATTATAAAGATACATGCACACATATGTTTATTGCAGCACTGTTTACAATAGCAAAGACTTGGACCCAACCCGAATGCCCATCAATAATAGACTGGATAAAGAAAATGTGGCACATGTACACCATGGAATACTATGTAGCCATAAAAAAGAATAAATTCGGAGAGAGATCCAAGATGGCTGCATAGCAGCAGCTCAGGATTGTAGCTCCCAGCGAAAGCGCAGAGAGCGAGTGGATGCCGCAATTGCAGATGAATTTTTGATGCCCACAGACTGGGAGATTCCCGGCGAAGGAGCCACACGGGTCGCCAGTGCGACTCTTTTGGCCGGCGCAGCGCTTCTCGGTGCGGAGTGTACAGGACTGGATGCCCTTTTAGTTGGGCTCGGCCAGTCCCATCCCCACAAGGAGAACACCAATTGGAAGCACTGCGGACTGAGAGCAAGCACAGCTGAACCCAGGAAGGCCCAGCTCTGTGGGGAAGGGGCGCCCCCTGAAGGAAAACTAAGAAACAGAAAAAACTTTATCACCAACAAGCGGGACGTCCACTCAGAAACCCAACCTGAAAGTCGGCAGTTACAAAGACGAGATGTGGACAAATCCACAAAAATGGGAAGAAACCAGTGCAAAAAGGCTGAGAACACCCGAAATCAGAATGCCTCTCCTCCTACTGGGGATCGCAGCTCCTCATCAGCAAGAGAACAAGGCTGGACGGAGGATGAGTGTGATGAACTCACAGAATCAGGCTTCAGAAGGTGAATAATAAGAAACTTCTGTGAGCTAAAAGAACACGTTCTAACCCAATGCAAAGAAACTAAGAACCTTGAAAGAAGATTTAACGAAATGTTAATGAGAATGGACAACTTAGAGAAGAATATAAGTGAATTGATGGAGCTGAAAAACACAACATGAGAACTTCGTGAAGCATGCACAAGTTTCAACAGCCAAATTGACCAAGCAGAAGAAAGGATATCAGAGGTCGAAGATCAACTCAATGAAATAAAACAAGAGGCAAGATGACAGAAAAAAGGGTAAAAAAGAATGAACAAAGTCTCCAAGAAATATGGGACTATGTGAAAAGACCTAATCTACGTTTGATAGGTGTACCTGAATGTGACGAAGAGAATGAATCCAAGCTGGAAAATACTCTTCAGGATATCATCCAGGAAAACTTCCCCAACCTAGCAAGGCAGGCCAATATTCAAGTCCAGGAAATACAGAGAACACCACAAAGATAT
>PVKP010016257.1:0-48582 GCA_004027715.1 Plecturocebus donacophilus
CCACTATTATTGTGTGAGAGTCTAAGTCTCTTTGCAGGTCATTAAGACCTTGCTTTTTGTATTTGGGTGCTCCAATATTGGGTGCATATAAAATTTGGATGGTTAGCTCTTCTTGTTGCATTCATTTCTTTACCATTAGGTAATGCCCTTCTTTGACTCTTTTGATCTTTGTTGGTTTAAAGTCTGTTTTATCAGAGACTAGGATTGCAATCCCTTCTTTTTATTGCTCTCCATTTGCTTGGCAAATCTTCCTCCAAACCTTTATTTTTAGCCTATGTGTGTCATTGCATGTGAGATGAGTCTCCTGAATACAGCATGGTGATGGGTCTTGAATCTTTATCCAATTTGTCAGTCTGTGTCTTTTAATTAGGGCATTTAACCCATTTACATTTAAGGTTAATATCATTATGTGTGAATTTGATCCTGACATTTGGATGCTAGCTGGTTGTTTTGCCCATTAGCTGATGCAGTTTCTTCATAGGGTTGATGGTCTTTACCATTTAGGGAGCCCAGATAGACAAGGCAACCCTAAGCAAAAAGAGCAAAGCTGGAGGCATCACCCTACCTGACTTCAAACTATACTACAAGGCTACAGTAATCAAAACAGCATGGTACTGGTATCAAAACAGACATATAGACCAATGGAACATGACAGAGACCTCAGAAGTAATGCCACACATCTACAACCTTTTGACAAACCTGACAAAAACAAACAATGAGGAAAGGATTCCCTATTTAATAAATGGCATTGGGAAAACTGGCTAGCCATGTGTAGAAAGCAAAAACTGGACTCCTTCCTGACACCTTACACTAAAATTAACTCCAGATGGATTAAAGACTTAAGCATAAGACCTAACACCTAGAAGAAAATCTAGGCAATACCGTTCAGGACATAGTCATGTGCAAGGGCTTCATGACTAAAATGGCAAAAGCAATGGCAACAAAAGCCAAAATAGACAAATGGGATCTAATTAAACTTAAGAGCTTCTGCACAGCAAAAGAAACTATCATTAGAGTGAACTGGCAACCAATAGAATGGAGAAAAAAAGTTTTTCCATCTACCCATCTGACAAAGAATTAATAATCAGAATCTACAAAGAACTTAAAAAATTTTTACAAAAAAACCCAAAAAACAAAAAACAAGCAACCCCATTGAAAAGTAGATGAAGGATATGAACAGACAATTCTCAAAAGAAGACGTTTATGCAGCCAACAAACGCATGAAAAAAAGCTCATCATCACTGGTCATTAGAGAAATACAAATCAAACCCACATTTAGCTACCATTTCATGCCAGTTAGAATGGTGATCATTAGAAAATCAGGAGACGACAGATGCTGGAAAGGATGTAGAGAAATGCAAAGCAAACCCACACTTAGATACCATCTCATGCCAGTTAGAATAATGATCATTAAAAAATCAGGAGACAACAGATGCTGGAGAGGATGTAGAGAAATAGAAATGCTTTTACGCAGTTAGTGAGAGTGTAAATTGGTTCAACCACTGTGGAAGACAGTGTGGTGATTCCTCAAGGATCTAGAGATAGAAATACCATTTGACCCAGCAATCCCATTACTGAGTATATACCCAAAGGATTATAAAACATTCAATTATAAAGGCACATGCACACACATATGTTTACTGCAGCACTGTTTACAATAGCAAAGACTTGGAATCAACCCAAATGCCCATCAATGATAGACTGAATAAAGAAAAAGTGGCACATAGACACCATGGAATACTATGCAGACATAAGAAGGATGAGTTCATGTCCTTTGCAGGGACATGGATGAATCTGGAAACCATCATTCTCAGCAAACTGACACAGGAACAGAAAACCAAACACCACATGTTCTCACTCGTAAGTGGGTATTGAACAATGAGAACACATGGACACAGGGAGGGGAACATCACATACTGGGGCTTGTCAGGCGTGGGAGCCCTAGGGAAGGGATAGCAGGGGTGGGGGGATTGGGGAGATTTACCATTAGGAGAAATAACTAATGTAGATGACTGGGGGATGGAGGCAGCAAACCACCATGGCACGTGTATACTTATGTAACCAACCTGCATGTGTACCCCAGAACTTAGAGTGTAATAAAAAAAGTGATTATTAAGATTATAAGATCCTATTGTAGGATGATGTCTGCTCCTCACTGCTCTGAGTTGATAGATTTTCAGGACCTGGTCTCGACATTTCCAAGTAAGGTAATCATATTTTGTGAGCAAGAGATATGATCCTCAAAAGATATCTTGGTGGCTGGACAACTTCCCAAACGGAATCAGCTGCAAATTCCCAAGATTCTAGGTTACACGTAATTAATATTAACCCACTCTTAAAAGCATATGTATTTCAAGGGAGGAAGTGAGGGAGAAAAGACACACACACACACAGATTAGCTTTTAGTTTCAAACTCTATCTGCTGTTATTTTATCTCTCATCTTGTCTCCCAAAAATGAATTGTAAATATTAGTAAATACCATGAAATTAGGAATATATCTTATACTTAAGTATTTACCTTTAGCATAGCAATTAGGTGTTTAATTTTGTTTAATAGTTTGACAGGTAAAAATGTATTCATTGTATATATCTAACAGACGAATACTCACTGAGATTTTCTTACAGCTCTTCTTCTATGGGGGTTGTTATCCTGGGCTAGCTAATGGTAGCTCTGGTTTATAAACACATATAAATTTTGATGTCAACTTTCAATTAAAATATATATACAAAAAGTTTAGAGAGCAATAGTGTATAGCAGAATCAACTATCACGTAGTGAACCAACTCATGCGACCAGTACCCAGATTAAAAACAGAACATCACCTGGATCCCAGAAGGTCTCTTTTGTTTCCTCACATTTGGTAGCTTTCTAAGAATAACCACTATCTTGAATTGTGACATCAGAGAGTAATTTTGCAATCTTTCAAGTCTAGCTTCTTTTGCCTTATATTCATGACTTATTTCTGTATTTTTGTATATAGTTACAGTTCATTCTCACTGCTGGGTAATATTTATTGCCTCAATATGCCACTATTTATTCAGTCTACTGTTGTTGGATATTTGAGTAGCTTCCTGTATGGGTATGTTATAAATAGTGCTGCCGTGAAAAGTCTTGGACATGTCTTGGGTAATATCCTTATGCATTTTGCTGAGTTTGTATCTAAAAGTGGAATAGCTTGGTCAAAGATATGCACAACTTGACTTTAATAGATATTTTCAAGCATTTCTTTAATTTATACTCCTACCAGCAATATATCAGAGTTCCAGTTGCTCTACATTGTTACCAACACTTGGAATTGTTTTTCTTTTTTTTTAATTTTAGCTTTTCTGGTATGTAGTGCTACTGCTTTGTAAATTAAATTTTCATTTTTCTGATGTTTAATGAAACAGAGCTCCTTTCCTTATGATTACTGGCAAATGCAAATTGACATGTGCTTTTGTGAAACACTTGCTAACATCTTTTGCCCATTGCTTTTCTTTCAATTAAATATATCATATGTTACTGATTTGTAGAATGTCTTTGCATATTGTAGCTATAAATCTTCAATGGAGATATGTGTTGCAAATCATCTCTCTGGCTTTGTGGGTTGCCTTTTTACTTGCATAATGCTATCTCTATATGAGACTGTGTAATCTTTATTTAGTCTTTTAGAAGCTTTTGGTTTAGGTTTAAATTTCCTGCTGGCTACTGTTCCAGAATTTGGTAACTGTCATGAGAAGAAAGCGAGCAATATGATTAGATTCCCCGTATTTCTACCAAAGCTTAGTTCTGTTTTCTCTGTCCTTTTGTAGCTTTCTTGTCTAAGCACATAATTCAGATTCTCATTGTATTAGTCAGGGCTCTCCAGAGAAACAGTACCCATGGTATAAATAAGCAAATTACATATATATATATGTAACATATATATATTATCTATATATGCAATATATATTATGTCTCTCTATATATTTATATATTGCATATATTGATAATATATATTGCATATATAGGTAATTCTATATATTACATATATAGATAATTCAATGAAATATGTATATATTAGTGTTGCAATTTAGTCTGTGTCTGAAGATTTGAGAACCAAAGGAGCTGATTCCAAAGGCCTGAGAAGGGGACTAGGCAGATCTCTGGTATAAGTCCTAGAGTTTGAAAACCCAAGAACCAAAAGCTTCAGTGTTGTAGAGCAGAAGATGGATGTATCAGCTCAAGAAGAGAGAGAAATAATTTACTTTTCTCTCATATTTTTGTTCTTTTCAGGCCAGCAATGGATTAAATGATGCTGCCCACGTTGGTGAAGATGCATATTCTTTATTCAGTCTGCGGATTCAAATGTGAATCTCTTCCAGAAACACCCTCACAGACACACCCAGAAATAATGTTTTACCAGTATCTAGGCATCCTTTAATCTACACAAGTAGACAGGTAAAATGTACCATTACCCCCATCCTTTGGCCCATGCACAAAACTGGCAAATGCCACAAGGGTAAAAATGGCTACAGAATTCTGTTTATTTCTGCTGTGTTCTTCCCTCTCTGGAGTTATGGTTCTTCCAAATTCTCTTTTCTGTTGTAGCACTGTGAAGACTTCAAGCAGATGATTACCATATGTTATCTGGCTTTTAAAAATTTATTCTGAGGGACAGCATTGGCTTGCCAAAATCTACTTCTTCCCATTTTTAAGCAAAAATCGACCACAGCATATTTTGGGTTGATACATACTGATGTCAGCTATCCAGTGGAGAAGTATTTATGTAAAATAAACCCACAAGTATTGCTAATCTCAGTACTGACACATTTTTTACTGACCACGGGGATCTGAAGAGTAGGATCTCTTGATAATTAAGAGACATCTCACTTTTACTTGCTTTTGGGGATTGAACCCCTATTTGCTAATGAAAATTTAAACTTACTAGAAAATTAAAGTGGAGTTGATTATCCTAATAAGTGAAAGAAGTGAAACAGAAACATATTTAAGGACGTTTAAACGCATTAGTAATTATTGTCTCGTGCATGACTAGTTTTTTGTCAATTCAAGTAATGTTAACTGAGTCATGGGTTTGAGGTTTCTCAGAAAACTGGGAAAAAATCCTGAGAAATTATTTGGCAAATCATACACACAAAATGTGATTTGTTTTGAAATAAAGTTCTAACCTAGATTACCAACCTGATTCCTGTTTTTGTGCCAAGGGCAGAACTTGAACATATGGCGTCTTAGCTGTGTCTGGGTGAGGTGAAAACACTGACGTAGGTTGGCAAGTCCCATGGCTGTTGCTGACAGTGACAACATGCACAATCCGAGTTCTTTCATGAGCATCGTCTGTCTCACCAGTATTCTAACTGAGGCAGCCTAAGTCTTAGCAGTGTTTGTGTACACAACAATTGCTGTGAAAACTATTTCAAAACGAAGCAGAAACATTAACAATACTTGGACTCTTCCAGGATATACTTCTGGACTTTAAATTTAGAGCTTAGAGATTTCTTGAAAATGATTAAAAATATGTTTGTTTTCTTTTAAAACAAAATTCCATATCCAAGCACCGTTCAGTAAGGGTTGGCACAAATAATGTCGCACTTGAATAATAGTTAAACGTCTAAGTTAAAAATGTTTGCTATAATTCTAATTTTAAAAATAACATCTATTGACTTTTCTAGTTATAAAGACAATACTTCCTTGTACATAACTTAAAAGAAAATTCTTTATTATTTCATCCTAAAAAGAGTTAGCAGTTTGTGTAAAACTTTTTTTAATAGAAGATATCTATATGTTTAGGTTGAATTCATATAATATGCAATCATATATTTGTTTATACATGTTTAAAATATATATCTTAGATTTATGTGATATATAATTTTTATAATCAGATTTTTAAATTTAACTATATAGAAACTTCTTTTGTCATCATATTTTCTGTAAAATGTGATTTTAACAGGTGCATAATGTAGCCAAATTTGTATACACTGACATATTAATAGACATGTCAGTTGTTTGGAACTTATCACTTTGTTATGTGGAAATCCTTGTATATAAAATGTTAATACACATCTGATTATTTATTAGAATGATGTTTTTAATGAAAATATGGGCAAATATTTTACAACTTTAAAGCCTTATGTAATAATATGAAATTACCCTTTAGAATGATGGTAAAGGTATGAGAGCATCTACTTCACTGAATATTTGCCAGTACTGACAATTGTGGATTTAATTATCTTTCTCAACTTTGTAGATGGAAGAAATGATATTTTATGTTGTTTTTAGTATTACTCACCATTTTGCATTACTGGCAAGTTGGACATTAAACACTGTTTGTTGGTCATTTGTACATGTTTTTCTTTAGTATATTTATTGCCACCTCATGTACTCTACTTTCTGTTATATTGGGTGGTTTACATTTTTCTTGCTATTAGTGAGACTCTTTCAACATAAAGGTTGTTAGTCATTTGTCTGCCATATGCATTTCAAAATTTTCTATTTATAATTTGTCTATTAATTTTATAACACAATAAAAATTTTACTATGAACATAGTCAAATGTATCAGACTTTTTCTCCTTGGTTTTTAATTTTGATTTTATGCCCAAATTTAGTGAGATGTTTACCTATATCTATCTATACATCTATGTCTTGGATTAGCATTTTTATTCATACCATTCATACACTATACAGACTGATGGAGTACATGTGATATTTTGATACAAGCATACAACATGTACTGATCAAATCAGGATAACTGAGATGTTCATCACCTTAAATATTTATTATTTCTTTGTATTGGGAACATTCCAAATCTAGCTATTTTGAAATATATAATAAATTACTGTTAAGTATAGTCATCCTACTGTGCTAATGAACACTAGAACTTGTTTCTTCTATCTAACTGCATTTTTATACCTATTGACTAACCTGTCTTCATCCCCCACGCCCCACACATACACACTTTCAAGACTCTGGTAACCACCATTCTACTTTCCACCTCCATGAGATCCGCTCTTTTTATTTCCCACTCATATGAGTAATAACAAGTGATATTTGTCTTTCGGTGCCTGGCTTATTTCACTTAACATAATGTCCTCCAGTTTCATCCATGTTGCTGCAAATGCCAGGATTTCAGGATATTTTAATAGCTGAATAATATTCCATTGTGTGTTTGTAGCACATTTTCTTCATGCACTCATCTGTTGATAGACACATTGATTCCATATCTTGGTTATTGTGAATAAGATTGCAATAAACATGGGGTATTTACTTTTGCTTCTTTCATGGTTTCATTTATTTATACTTAACTCTTCAATTCATTTGGAATGTATTTGGAATGCGATACTGATCTAATTTAACTTTTTCCAAATATCCCATTTACTACTTAGGTTTTATTATATACCAAATAGTTACAAACATTAGGTCCTTTCACTGTGCTTTTGACTTGTCATCTGTCATGCAGTCATACTGAACTCTTTTACTTACTATTTTAGAGTATACTTGGACATTTAGACAGTGGAATGGACAAACTTTCCCTTTATTATTCTCTTTTCAAGAAGATTTTGAATATTTCACCTGTCTTTTCTTCCATGTTAAATTTAAAAATAATTTCATAAGGTACAGAAGTTATCTCATATAACTTTTCAAAATGATGAGTAAGCTTTTGGTGAACTCTCGCATATTTAATGGCCTTTGAGAAATATTGATAAGTAAATAACAAATGTGAAAACTATGTATAGTAAACTACCTTTGGTGTTAAAAATGAAAAAAATTGCTTGACTATGCAAAGGATTTCTTTGGAAGGGTATGTAACAACCAGTTGATTTTTAGTTGGAGGATAGGAGTGGTGGAAGATTTATATGTAACCAAATATTCTTTGTATTTTTTGAATTTTGTAATGTTTATGTTAAATATAACTAATTAAAAATTGTCAAAGATAAAATAACAACCTTGAAGGCAGATGTTAAATTACCCTAATGTTTACAGAGTGAAAGTTGTGAGGATAAAGCACTTGCTCCAAATTATACAGCTAGTAAATGGTCAGCCAGGACCCCCTCAACTACCCAGGATTGCTCCTTCCAAGTTTGATGAAAGAAGGAAAAAAACAAAGGATCCGCAAGCCAATTTAGCCCAGGGAGCACATTCTGTACTGCTTCTTAGTGTTTGGCTTAGGTCATCTTGAGCATAAGATTTTTGGTTTGGATATTTTTCAGTTTCCTCAACTTTTAAAAATAGTTGAGGATAGGGAGCTAGTTTAGGGAGGCAAGTTGTGAAAAGTCCAGTGTAAAGAAGGTAAATAGCTGAGAAGCTACAGAGACCCAATAAAACCTATACGATAATATTTGGCAAAAAAAAAAAAAAAAAAAAAATGTAATGCCCAGAGCTATTGCTGTGAGATGATGTTTAGATATCAGTTAATGCTGATACATAAGAATGTCACATTCCTGCACAAATGAGTAACCACATTCCAGCTGGGCATCAAGTAGGTAGAGTGCCAACAAAGGACTTTAAAATGTTTTCTGTTTTAGTAGCAGAGGAGAGAATAGAGTCCTCTGTGCAGAACACTGGGAAGCCAAGTGTCTCAGTAGAGGCATAGGGCTGATAATTTACCAATAACGTCTGGAAGGAAAGCAATGCTTTTTCTGGCAATAGACTTTATTACTTTGAAATGTATTTGTTGGCTTTTGCAATTAGATAGAACTGAGTTATACCTCAGCCCCAAAACTTACTTGCTGTGTGCAGAGGGACTTGTTCTTTGATAATTTAGAGGCAAGGCAACATTGGTAAGCCTTACATTTTCTCATCTGTCAAATATATATTGTAATACCATCAACATACATTTATTAATTCAACAAGTTACACAGTAGACACTGTTCCAGGCACAGGTGGTTCCACAGTAAATAAGAAAAAAGTGTCTCTGCATTCATGAAACTTATCTTTTACTACGGGTTAACTAAATGAAATAAAAACAGTGCAGTGTTTAGTAGAACACTTAGCACAGTAAACCCTGAATGAGTGATATTATTTATATTACAGTCATAAGATTATGTATGTATATGCTAACATTATTCATTATTTTCATTATTTCAGTGATTACCTAAGCAAAGTTCTAGTCTGAGTTTTAAAGGTCTTGGCATAAACCCTAATGGAGCAATAGCAGCATAGCAGTCACCAAAAGGTCACCAGACAGAAGCAGAACTCAGTCCTTTAACTGTACTGGCAAAGCAGTCCCTTAGTCCTTCAGCATAGAGTGACTGAGTCTCAGAACCAATCTAACAGTGTTTTTCAGTTGTGTCCTATGTGTTGTAAGCCACATCTGATTCTCATTGTATTGCAGGTTTCAGTTTTTTGCAATAAAACTTTCTACCATTTTTACAAAGTCTTGAGTTAGATGGTTCCATGTAGATACCTGGATCAGGAGAACACGAGTCTGTGTCCTGAGTGGAAAATGAAAGGACCATTCATTCTTGATGAGGGTACGTATTTCCCCGTACTTGCAAAATTTCAGCTTGATGGGTTTAAGAAAATGTGCCTCTTTCAAAAGAAATATGACCTTCCTCTGACCTTTGTTATTCATTTAACGTTTATTGAGCAAGTCTTTCATATTGCTCAGAAAAGAATAAGGAAAAGGGGAGGCAGTAGATGGAGTCTATTCCGAATCTAAAAAGCCTTTTGATTTCATCCTTCGGGGGTTTGTGAGGAGACACTGAGAGTCCAGTGGTGAAGTACAAAGCACAGGACTTTATCACGGAATATTAAATCACTGAAAACTATGCTGAAAATCTACTGAGTTATCTTTCTGGGATGAGAAAAATGGTATTTCTAAAGGCAAAGTAGAGAAGGGTAAATTTCCTTGTATTAATTACAGAATTAGGACATCAACATTAAATAGTTGAAGTGCACTTAAGATAATAGTGGAGTGAACAGAAATGAAGTGACGAGGTTTCAGAAGTTCACATAACCAGGCCACAAGAGCTTTAGCAACTCCTTTCTTTCCTTTTTTAGCAAAATGCTTTTGACCATTCATTTTCATTTAAGAGCTGCAAACATATGGCATTACCCATTGCTCGGCAGGCATTTTCTTAATTGGAAAACACGTGTGCCTTTCTTTTAGATTCATCAGGATACTCAAGAAAATATTTTACCATCCGTGGATGTTCACTTCTTTCTCTTTATTGGAATAGAAAATTCTGTGTTAACAAACCTTGTTGCATTCGTGAGCCAGCAATTATGATTTCTAGCTTGGTTAAATATTTGTGCCAAAGGTGAGAAAGGGAAAATTTCCTAGAATTTGAAAAGAATGCTTTTAAAGATTTCATCATATCCATTTCAAAGGAAAAATTGTATGACAAGATTAAATAATTAGAGAGACTCCCACATTTATAAGTGGTGCATTGGAAATAAACAGATCTTTTCCAAGAACTGGAAAGAGCCTTCCACTCTCTCTTGCCATCTAGAAATGGATTCAAAAGGAGATTCTTTATCTCAGCGATGTGCTTAGGTGTTTAGAGGACGGGCAGTAATCAGGAAGGTTTCTGGCTGTCCAACAGCCCTTTCATCTCCTAGCAGCCTCTGGGGAGGATGTGAGTAGAATGATCCGGGGCGGGGACATCTTGGATGGTGTAACCTAGTATGTAGTTGCACACTTCTCCTTAACCTCATTACCATTGCACTCCAGGAGAATTGCCTACTAGGGAGCAGATGCTGGAATCCTTCTCTTCTAATATGACCACGGAAAATTAATCCAGGTAGTTTGCTTTGAAGGAATTTTTGAAGTACATGGTATGAACGTGAAAGATTAAGGTCTTATAGCACAAAGAAGATCTATTACATCTCCTGCCACCCCAGAACTTAAAATATTTCCTCAGGGTCACTGTTTTTGTGATCAATACATGGGTCATTTTTATTTCCAGTGGCTGTCAGCCTAAGACTACAGGGCTTGCTGGTCCTAGTAATGCAAATTTGCATTATATCTCCATTTAAGGGCCCCAAAACACATTGCCTTATTTCTCCACCTGCTTCCTTCTCCTCTTATTAAATAGTGCACGTTAAATGTTGTGTTACAATTCTGGGCAATGGTGGATAGAAAGTAATTATGGTAGTCTGAAGCTATTGGTTAAAGAGACTGGTCATAGTTAGCCATCTCTGAAGTACCCCTAGGAGAATCTCTGGACAGTGTGAGAGAACACAGAATTTGGGGTCAGCCTACCTAGGTTTGAGTCTTAACTCCACCTGCTACGGCCTGTTGGCTTCAAGCAAATATTTTTATCTCTCTGTATTTCGGTTTTTCTGTGGAATGAGTGAATAATAATAGCTACTTCTTAGAAGAATTGTGAGGATTAAATGATCTAAAACATGAACAGCACTTAAAACAGTACCTGGCACATAGTAAGTGCTATATGAGAGTTTCCTATCATTATTACTAATTCAGGTTTTTTTTTTAACAGCCGGACTTTCAAAAGTTTTATGAACTCCTTGAGGTTGTGCACAAAATTAAGTGTGTCTGCTCAAATATAAAATTTCCTGGCAGAGTATTTATACTGTTTATCGAAGTCATCTATACATTTTAAAAGTTTGGGAACTACTGTGCCAGACTCTGCAGGTCTCCAAACATGAAGAGCTAGTTTCTATTATTAGTAAAATTCAGTGAACCATTATGAGTTTTGACACAAACAACATTAGATCTTTAACAATCCTTAAGAATTTATTCACAACATACGTGAAAGCCATTGGTGAAATATGTTTATTTTGTTTTCTACAGCTTTCTTCGCATCATTTCTAAAAACACACAGTTATAAACAGCAGCTACCTAGTGAGATCAATGGGCCACGTTAATCAGAGAGCATCCTCGCTGAGTACCACAAAGATTGGAGCCTTTCCCCGGCCTTGGCCTGGCCTGCGTTAATGCCGACGACCACTAGAGGTCAGTGTTTCCATGAGAATGAAAAAGCATCCTGCTGGTCCCCTTCCAGCAGAGGGTTAATTGATTGCCATAAAAAGTTAGATGACATAAAATGTTCTCCTTGCTCTTAAACTAAGATAAGCTAATAACTTTGGACACAATTTCACTCCTCTGCATTCACCAAATGTCCAATTACATATCCTCCCTGCCTGGACCTTCAAAACAATATAAAACTGAATGAAGGCAATGAAAGAAGTCACAGGAGGATTTTTGCAGAGCTACCATCGAGTTCAGAAACAAAGCGATTCAATACATGTCGCCAAGATTTCTAAAGACAAAGACTTAGTAATGTTCTTGCCATGTCATCCTCTATGTCCCCCCCTTTTTTTTTTTTTTTTTTTGCTTTGAGACATTTAAAAAAATATCTGTATGAAAACCCACTTTTAGCTATTTTTGTTCAAGTAGACTTGCTTTACTGGGACAAAGAAGATCCTATTTGAATTGTCAGTTGGCCAGGAATACTTCTGTGTTTTCAAACGTTCTGTTTTTACCGTTTATCTGAACACGTTTTAGATTGTGGGCCTCAGCTGTCAGATACAGACAATCAGGAGAGCCACAAGGAGCCATCTAAAGTGGCAAGAAACACAATGGGAAAAATTACATAACTAGACATCTAAATGGGCGAGGAAGCTGCAGGCATCACGCAGGGAGAATGCCAGCACACGGGCTCACCTCCCTGCCCTGTGGTTTTGTTCCGTAGGTGTCCCTTTTCCTCCAGGGAGCAGACAGCACAGCAAAGGGACATTGTGAGAGGCCACTGCACATGCACTGGAACTTCACATCAAGCACAGCTTTCCTGGGAACAGACTCTGCTGTGTGGACTAAAGAAGCAAACCTAGGATGCTTGTCAAACATGTGCTTGCGGTAAAACACAGAACTTGATTAAGGGGGAAATGTTTTTCTAATAAAACAGTAGGAAAAATGTGTTCCAAGAATTCAGTCATCTCTGGTTCTTTTCAGGGCTGAAAGCAGATGGCCTCAGAGGCTGTGCTGGACACTGGCTCACAAAGGTGACAGGAGGTTGACACTGACATATGCTGTCATTCATGGCTTCCCAGAGTTCCAAGAAACATACTAACTTATCCCAGTAAGACCCTCTTCTGAGATACTTCCTTTGTGCATTTTCTAAAAGTCAATGTAATCAAGGCTTAAAACGACTCAGGAAAAGGAGCCGTTTTATTTCCTTTGGACCCACTGGGAAACCTCCACAGAATTCAGTCTCTTTTCTCTTTTAGTTTTCTCCTACATGTTGAAAGTAGACGTGATTATTTGTCAATGACAGTTTATTAGTTTTATTCAGACAGTATTTCTGTGTAATAGTCTAAGCATTTAAAAATGTAATTCTTCATTTTAAAAGCAATATAGACAAATTATTAATCTAAATGTAGGATGGCAGATTTAAAAATATCCATCTAGTTAATGTTATGGTGAGGCTTAAGGACAGCAATTGCTAGTCAGACTGACCAATTCCAAATATTTTCCCTCGCAGCCTGTCAATGATTTCTGAAATAAACCAATTAGAGAGTCACAAAAGAAATACCTTTGCCATCAACAGAGAAGTCCATTTATCAAATTACTATCATGAAGGTCTTGATATGAACTCATTTATTTTTCTCTTTTTATGGAAAAGATGACAAAAATTGGGGAAGTATGTAGGGTTCTTCCTAGAGAAGATGGTTCAGCTCGATCTCTCAGGATAGTGGGACTCTTAAGAAACACTGGATTTCTGGGACTGTGAGAGAAATAGAGGCATGCAAAAGTTAAGATTATACCTAAAGATTCAGTGATAAAATATTATGGGAATGTTTTCTTTATGTTTTTAGTTTTGCATTGGGAAGATCCTAAGAACCGGCTATGTAAATAATGCAGGTAGCTCGGAGAAGTGCCATTTTTTTTTTTCTGGTGGGAAATGTAGAATGATAAGGAAGGAGGTATGGATGGAGTTATTGATATGATAGTACATTGAGTTTAGCACATTGCTTGACCTCCAGACTACTGTGCGAGGGGTTCTAGGGAAGACCAGCTGCCTCTCTTCCTCTGTTTCTCAACTGTGCATCCCACACACAGGAACAGGGTAGTCTCAGAGGTAGATGAGTGGTTTTGAAGAATCATTTTACCATTTACATTCTGAGTTAACCTTGAGAATTTTCCTTAGCATTTCTAAGCTTCAATTTTCTCCTTTTTAAATTGGAAAAAAACACTATAATCTGTCCAAACAAGTCATAGAGTTGTTTTAAGTTGACAACAACTATGTGTAAATGGGCTTTGTGAGCTGTGATGCGTTCTACACAATCTCCTAAGCACATTATGTATATAAATAATGTAATGATATCATTTCATGCTCCTTTAGGTCATGAAATCTGATGGAATTGCAGGCAACAATACATCTGGTATTTACTAGGTTAGGAAGCATAAGAATGTGTGTAACAAGATTAGAAAAGGGTGACTTCTCCAAGAAAGGGAAGAATAAAAGAAAGCAATGCCGTGGGATTGTATTGGACTCCTGACAACGGCACCAACTTCCCAATGTGCTATTAATAGATTCTGAAGGACGGAGTGAGAGTGCCGAAGTTGTAACAGTACCCTTTTGGTGCTTTATTTGGAGCTGAAAGAGATAAGGCAATATTTAAAACGTATATCCTAAGTGCTCATTTTGCTCATGACCCTTTCAAAACATTTGCAATCATTCATTCTGATGGCCTTTCTGATGTGGCTAAATCTTTGGAGTTATTTTGATTAAGATCTTGCAAGGTTGCCAGACGACTAATTGTGGTGGAAAACAGCCAAGGAGCAGGGCCAAAGTGCTGCACAGGGTGGACTGTTGCTCCAGCCTATTAGTCATCTGCATTCCTAATCATTCCAAAAACCTCTTCTACATTTGAACAAATATTTGTCTGCACACTCTTCTCTTTTTTCAATTTTTGTGTCTGTGTCGTGTGTGTCTCACTAGATTGCCATCTCCTCCCAGGGACAGTCTGTGTATTTTCTGATCTTTAAGACTACTTGTAGAATCCAAGTTGAGGCACGCAGGTCTTCCTCTAACATGGATCCTTTTGGCTGCAGGGAAAGGAAGTTGGGTTGTGGACAGGA
Source organism: Plecturocebus donacophilus (assembly GCA_004027715.1). Lineage (NCBI taxonomy): Eukaryota > Metazoa > Chordata > Mammalia > Primates > Pitheciidae > Plecturocebus > Plecturocebus donacophilus. The sequence goes on from PVKP010016257.1 coordinate 15,024, forward strand.
CTCATCTCCTTACTAGATGTACACATTTTACAATTATCTTTACAAAATTTGTTCCTCATCTTCTCATGATGACCCAAAAGAAAGAAAGAAACTTAGCTGGTTCCTTCACATGAATTCATGCGTCAAACACTACTGAGTGCGTACTGAATGCCAGGCTCTGTGTTAATGACTAGAATGACCAAACAAACGGGACAAGAATTCTCTCTTAGAGGAACAGTTGAATAAGGATTTCAGAGAATGAGACGCACAGAGAAGGAGAATTCCAATCAAATCAAGTCATGGGAAGGAACACTCCATCTACTGGGCTTTAAGATTAGTATGTATTTGTGCGTCATTTGTTTTTCCTATCCTGGCTGTCTTTTATTTTTTATTGATTTCTTTTGTAATTTGCAAACATTGTATGTATTTCTAATGTACAACATACTGTTTTGATACGTTCTGATGGTTGTGACTCAGGGTGGGCACTGGTTAGCACACAAATTGCATCATTAATTCCATGTTAGTCTATTTTAGATAAACAGAAATAAATCCAAGGAGGAAGATGACTTGGAATTTGTGTGAAGCAAGTGAGACATCGACATATAGAGAAGGCCAAGACGTGGAGTGACTAATTTCGCCTAAGTAGGAATCTACCTCTTTGTGAATACATATACCAACATGTATAGAAGCCTATTCATTACAGTATCGCTTAAAACAGGAAAATATCGAGAACCACATAGTATCAAATACATTAGAAACCACAGAAATATCTTCTTATCGTTTCTTCATTTCTTAAGGCTATTTTGGGGGGATACGTTTTCCTCGTCCTCTATTTATTTTAAGAACTATTTTTATATTAATACATTATCTACGTTGTAAATATTTTAACAGTTTATTCTTTGCATTTGATTATTTCCTTTGTTGTTATAGCGATATCCTAATTTTTAAGTAGTTGCACTTATGAGTCTCCTACTTTTGGTTTCTGCTTTTGGTGTCAGGCTTAGAAAGACTCCCCACTGCAATGCCATATAAAGTATTTATTTTCTCCTACTGTCAGCATGGTTTAATTTCTTTATATGTAATTATTTAATCTTGATAAAACTTACAATGATGAAAAGTAGTAATTTAACATAGCCCACCCCACCCCCCAAAGTAGTTAGGCAATTTTCTCATTGCCACTTGTTGGAAGTGTCCGTTTTATCACAAGCTTCTGTTTCAGACACGTCTGTTTTTGCACTAGCACACTATTTAAATATAGTTCTGTAGTGCAGTAATTTGATATATATTATCTCCTCTTTATTATCCACCTTTATGTATTTCTGCTGTAATTTTTATTCATCCAATAACGGAAGAGGCTAAAATGTCAAAAAAGTCAATAAAAAGGCTTTAGTGATGAAGAACCAGAGCACCTCCTGTGAAAAGGAGAAGCAGGAGTATGAAAGACTTTGTTGCGTGGTTTTAAAGAGGATGAAGCTTTCCTAACTGAGGCACCCAATTCTGGTTCAGCTTTAGCATCTCTAAACTGTCGGCCCAGTTAATCCTGTAACAACTGCTACTTCAACAGATTTGGAAAGCAATTTAGTAGTCTACAGAAAGCTGCTGTGTAATAATCAGAACCAAAATAACTACTGACTGCCCAGACATCCCATTAAAATAGGTAACATTCATACAGGAAATTCACATTTGGGCAGAAGTTACTCAAACCATGACTTTCATGCCCAGCCAGTGGTAATGAGATATTTCTGTCTAAAACAGCAAGTACTTCTAGTGACCACATGGTGCCCACCGTGTAAGGCGCTTCAGGCCTGCTCTTGGGGGTGCTCTATGCTTTCTCTTCTTCTTTTTTCAGAGTAAAATTTTGTGGCACAACTATTACAGATGGACTTAAAAAAATCAGACATACAGGAGCATACATAACTGAGGAGACTTATTATCCCACCCTAAATCCCTAGGGTGGAAATATTTGTTGCTTGTTATAGATCTACTTTTTAATAATCTCATTATTAAAATTATTTTCAAGGCAAATAACATAGCATAATCTTAAAGTTATAAAATGCTAATCTTATTACTTTTTCATATAAAAGAAAACAATGAGATTGTGTCTTCCAACACCACTGGTCTTACTATCTCAGATTAATATATTTAAATTTATACAAGAGCCAAAAGCCCCATTAGGATATTCTGACAAGTTGCTTATTCCACCTCTATTTGAATGTCTGCAGAGTCTGAAAACCTTTGCAAGCTGGCCCATTGCTCCTTAACTTTATTAGGTCAAAACCTCTCTCCCTATAACGCCTACGGTGTGGTGCCCTGGCCCCCCACAGAGCACATCTGCCTAGTCTTTGTTAAGTCAGCACCTTAACATTTGAAGAGAGAAGCTTCCAAGGATCTACAGAGATCTCCAAGCTGACCATTCTCGTGGATCTCCAGGAGCTTGCTGGCCCTCCAATGATGCTCTGGACTTTTTTGGCTCCTTTTCAGGTTTATTAGAATCTGGAGCTCCAAACCCAACGAATCATTTTTAAAAATCTGCTGCATTTCTCTTCTCATTCCTAGTGTCGAATGGAGTTCAACGTGTACATAGTAGGTTCTTATTAAATATTCAAGAACATAAATGAATTAATGAGATACTTTTGATTGCTTTCATGACAATTTTAACCATTACACAAACTCAGTTCTGTTTTCTGACCAGCACAAAATTCTTTCACACATATGGCTGCATTCCTTGAAGTGTGTGAGGAAAAAATCATACATGAACAGGTGAAATAAATTTGGCTTACAATTTGCTTAGGGAATTTCAAGAGTTATACCGATTTTATTTTATTGTCATTGCATTACGGTTCTAGGGTCCAAAGCAGAACTTTGGTGTGTGGCAGCTCCACGTATCTCCCAAAGGAAGAGTCCCTGTGAGAGTCCCTGCAGTGTCCCAGGGCAGACACCTGTGCCGGGGCTGAGGTGCTGTGTCTCTTTGTTTAACGACCTGGCAGTCTGTTTTTCAGCTGCAGGTTTCTTTTGTGAGTGTTTCTTCCATTGCCAGAGGCATTTCTGTTGAATCTGGCATCTGTTAGTAAACTTTCCCCAAAACAAAGCTAATTCAGGTTTTGTAGTATATGAAGTCCTTCTAGCTCTTTCCGCCTTTGATTTTATTTCATCCCTACATTGCTATTGTACTGACGTCATTTTTAACTGTTTTTTTCCCCAATGATTTATTTTTCCTAACCTATTTTTTTCTTTTGGCATTGACCTTGGGCATATTTCATGAGTTTTATTACGGACACTTTGTATTAACACCCTATAAGTTTTCCAACTCTCTTCTGCCCTCTTCTCATCATCCCACCTCAACTTCTTGGTCTAAGTTGCATGTGAACCTTCTTTGTCCATCTCTGAGGACTGGATCTCTATGTTACACTCTCTCATCACTGCCTCGCAGTATATTGTGGCCAATTCTGAGTAGGATGGAGCCCTTTCTAGGAAGTGAAAAAGAATTATCCTCAGTATATAGGAACATCTCAGAAACCAGTGAGGGTCCCCAAAATTTCTATATGAAAAAATTTAAGTGTGATTATCGGGTTGAAAGAATGGAAGGAAGAGTATAGGTATGAGGGGTTGTGTTGAAGTTGTGTGTATATAAAGCAAACTTTCTACTTAGAATATATGTTTACTGAGGGGAGGAGACGATAAAGATGAACCTGGCAATGACAGCCACCTTTATTAACTCTTCGATCTGGTCCTCTTGTGCTTTCATTCCAGGTGTTACGTGATCTGACAGAGATCCCTCCTGAGGACCTGGCACCTCCTTTCGATTTCTATTTGTTCTACAGAATCTCTCTTGTTTTATGAAAAGATTGGGCTGATGCCATGGCTCAACCGCGGAAGTGAGAACTCGGGAAGGGACAAGAGTCATGCCTGCCTCCCCAGTTCCAGCACTCCAGCTTCCTTCCTCTTCTTTCTGGGATACTCCTGACATGCAGCATGGTAAAAGGGAACTTACATTATTTAACAGGTAACAGGTAATGGATTAAAAAATTAGAGAGAATGAGTAAGACCTAGCATTTGCTAGCACGAAAGGGTGACTGTAGTAAAAAATAATTTAGGTGTTCATTTTGAAAGAACTAAAAGAGCGTAATTGGATTGTTTGTAACACAAAGGATAAATGCTTGAGGTGAAGGATACTCCATTTACCCTGATGTGATTATTACACACTGCATGCCTGTATCAAAATATCTCTTGTACCCCATAAATATATACACCTACTATGTTTCCACAAAAATTAAAAAAAAATTTAAAAAGAATAAAAATGAATTAACACTTGTGTTGGGATTCTGGTTATGGCACCTAGGAGTATGAGTAATTGAACATCTTTGAGGCTCAGGTACTTTTTTATCTGGGAAACAGGAATAACAAATTTAAAAAAAAATTAAGTAGTTAATGGGAGGGTTGAAACAGATATTGTATGTTGAAGTTACCTTTGTATTAAGAAATGTTGAACAAATGGTATTCGTCCTACTCCCCTAAAAAAATTAAAATGATGTAACAACGTGAGAAATACAGAGAGTGCTACCTTCTTCCTGGCTGAATTTAATTCATCTCTATTGAAAACATTCTTTAATTAGGTTGCCATAGCTAATGGAAACTTGGTGAATGGAGAGGGAAATCTGGGATTATTGGTGGTGATTCTTTGCATTAATTTGGTGCACAGGAATATAGGCCTGCACTTGTACTGTGGTCATAATTTAATGCAAACACTTCCTAACAATACAAATATCAATTTGTAAGAAACGTTTTAGAAAGTGAATCTGTGATATGATAGAGTTTTGTGTGGTGTGTCTCTACGTCAGGACTTGTACCCATTCAAGCAACAGTCATCTCTTCCCTTTCACCCAAATAGGGTGTGCGTTTCTTTGTTCTTCTCAGTGTGAAAGGCTTTGACCGACTACTTCAGAGGCATGCAGGCCCGTGATGAGACATGAGTACACACAGTGCTGCAAAAGGCTGTGTTTGGCATAAAGATACTTTCAACAAGGGAACACGCCTTTTCCTTATGTATGAGTATCTAGTTTTGAATCCTAGCTCCGCCACCGATGTGCTGTATGGCCTGATGAATCACCACCCTGAGTTTGCTTTCTCAGCTGTAACATAAGAGATTTTAATTTTAAAAATTTCCAACTTGTAGGATTTGGGACAGATGTCACATAATATACATGGAAGAAATACGTGGATTTGTCCATAAAAGTGCTATTCATATGCAGGTTATGATTAATTCGGATGGGAGCGTAAGGTCCTTCGGTGCTGCACTGGCCTGGCTTTCCCAGGGGGGAGGCCGTGTGGACGGGACCAGGATTCGAGGTGATTCCTCCTTCCATTGGCTTTGACCTGTATATAGTAAGAGGAATGGTGACAGAAGGAAGAATATCAGAAATTAGAAGCTTCTTTCCAAAGCTCACAGGGTCACACATTCGGATTTTATCACACAGAATGAAATAAGGAAAACAAGCCGGTGTGTTAATCTGAACACATCTGAATTCAATCCTGATACACTTTTTGTTGTTGTCGTCAGCTGAAATCTTTTGGGATTGCATTGACGCCTAAAAAAGAGATAGTCACATACAAGTACATGAAAAGTGAGCCATCAGGTAAATGGACAAACGTCGTTCTAATGTTTTCTTTCTTCCACGTGAATCTGATGACTCCTGTTGAAGAACCACCTCCAACCTTGTCAGATGAGACTTTGCCAATTTTTGTGCAAGACTAAAAGTAAGCTTGAAGTCAAAATGCTGTGGTAATCTTAATTACAGATGGCATTTACTAGAGTATGTGTGGGGACTGAGTCATTTTACACATGCATTCAGTAACTTCAAAATGAGCATGCCTTTTGATGAACTTACTTTCTTCTCAAATATAGTTTTATTAGATGAGAAAGATACGCATTTATGAGATTTGAGGAGGATTTGCATTTTTTTTTACTGTGTCTGAATCTGGGTATGTTACTTTTGCTCAAATGTATGAAAGGACACTGAGTTCTCATTATGATTCTGTATAGGCAACCATGGGACTTGCACACAATCAGGAATGCAAGCTTTGCTCATTGATCTGCAAGATCCAGGTCCAGGTAAAAAATGCAATGAGGGCAACAGATGGTTGTGAGGACTCTTCTCGCATGAGGAGATGGACAAAGTCGTCGTTCTGTTGGGGAAGGGGAAGTCATACACCAAGCACTTCAGGGACAAGATATCAGCCATGTTGCTGATCATGGCTGGTCAGAGCAGTTTTGCCAGTCCTAGGCTGTCGTTTTTGCAGAAGTGACTGCATGTGGGCGATGTTTACTCAGGAGCATCATATAGCTCAGCCACGTGAAGGTCAGGTTTAGAAGAAGGCCAGCGTTAGCGTCCTGTAAAGAAAACGTGTACAAAATGGAAAAGAGTGGCACCAAAGGAGGATTTGTTCCTCCCTTCATGCCCTTCTTTTTCATTTTGTGTGCACTTTCTGAGAGTGCACACTGTCACAGTAAGTCTCACGGCTAAAGGTGTTCTGGGCTGCACAGATGGCTGCTGGCTCTCTATGATGTGTAGCACTGGGATTCGCACAACCTCACATTGTCATCACTTGTGCAGCACATGGATAGATCCTCAAATTAAGATTTTACTGGAGTACAAATACGCCCTGGGAGAAAATGGCAGCCTCTTCAAAGTGGAAGCCTTGGGGCTCAGTGCTGCTGGCGTCACACTCTGTGGAATCAGAAAAGTTACCTTGGCCATCCCAAAGTGACAAGCTTCAGAATATATAAAATGAGGTGAATTTAAATGACCATGCCACCGAATCCATCTAAATTAGAATTTGAAACTGGTAATGCGTCTCCCCTAAGCTTCTAGTTCATTTCCGTGATGTGGTTCACTCCTAACACATTCTAAACAGCCGGGAATGATCGGTGTCATGTCTCATCCAGTTCCCTTGAGGTTTTAAAGACTCTGTGTAAAAACACAAAACATTTATTGGTTTCCCTGGGCTTGCCTTTCAGTCCTCTTGCTATTGATGTATTCAGAAAGTTTGATTAACTCTGGTATAAGAGTGCCACAAGACAGAGTTGAATCCGATTTCTCTCTATTCCACGCAGACTGGTAGATGTGTCAGCACGCAGCTATGTGAGCAGGAGTTCCCGGTGCTGTTCCTTCTGTTTAGCAGTTACGGCTCGCCAGCATGTCTCCTTTGTTAAGGTGTATGCACTAGGCTGTTCTTGAATTGCTATAAAGAAATAAAGGAGTATCTGAGCCTGGGTAAATTATAAAGACGAGATGTTTAGTTGGCTCAGGCCTCTGCAGGCTGTGAAAACATGGTGCCAGCATCTGCTTGGCCTCTGAAGAGGCCTCCGGGAGGGTTGACTCATTGCAGAAGGCACGTAGGAATGTCACATGGGGAGAGCAGGAGCAAGACAGAGAAGGCAGCAAAGCACCACACTCTAAACAACCAGGTCCTGCAGTAACTCACTCACTGTGAGGACAGCATCTAGCCACGAGGCACCTGCCTGCATGACCCAAACAGCTCCCACCAGGTCAGTCCTCCAACACTGGACAGCACATTTCAGCACGAGACTTGGGGAGGGACAAATATCCAAACATATCAGGGGGATTAGAAACACACGCTGATGTCTCTAAACTGGATCCTGAAATAAGTGTTTCACCCAATGCGCATGTTTGTTAGTGTGCATTCTAGTTCCATGGACTGCAGCCATCATTGTTTGGCATGCGGCCTTCTAACAGAGCATACGAAGCAGGAGCACATGAAGAAAGCGTGGCCATGACAGCCTCAGCATCTGTGGTGGGATATCCACTGTGTGTGAGGCACTGTCCTGGCCATACCTAGCCATAGCAGGTCTTACTCCCATTCACAATAACCCCAGGAGGCAGGTAGTTCAGTTATTTTTATTCTATGTATGAGGACTGTGAGGCTAGCTTGTTTAAATAATGTCCCATCGTCAAGTTGCGAGGTAGTTAGTGAACACAAATAATCTGATTGTATACCCAGGTCCTCGGCCATCATCTATTTTGGCTTTTTTTTTTTTTTTTTTTTTTTTGCCTCCAGCCTTCTGACATTTCAGTGTTTGATCTGTTTGTCTAATAATCTGGCTACACATCTGTCTGTCTCATCTAGATTCTTAGAGAAAAGAAACGTAGCAATTAGTAAACTGGTCATCCACTATTTCCTGGTGTAAAGTGTCTACTCAAGCATTAACCAAAAGCCAGGTAAAACAAAGCTAAGCAAAACCAAAATATCGGACTGAAATCTTAGCCTTGAACCATTGATCAAAGAAGACACATTTTGTGCTTTCATATATTTTCTTTTATCCTGAAGCTTTCTCTTCCAGGAGAAGCTTCCTGAAGAGGTGTACAGATAAGCAATTTAGAAAGAAGAATAAAATATAAAATTTTCCAGGAAGAGAGTATATTTTTAGGGAAGTATTCTCAATTTGATACATCAAAGCCAGTTTGGATCTTGATGAATTATACTCAACATAATTTGCAATTAAGATATTTGAAAATAATCAACTTAAATAACTCTTGCATATGAAGCAATATAATATGGTGATCAAAATCATGGAGTCTAGCAGCCTGAACTCAAATCCCAGATATGTCATTATTTGTGTGGCCTTGACAATTCATTTAAGCTGTATAAGACCTTGTTTCCTCCTGTATAAAATGAAAACAATCATATTTGTACTTCAAAAGGTATTGAAGAATTAAACAACATGTTTAAAGTTCTTAGCAGAGTTTCTATGTAATAATGAACAATCAATATGTAGTAGCCATTGTTATATGGAACTTTGAAGATATCTGGTATAATAATAAGTCATAGGGTCATAATTATATATGTATTTATTATAGCCATGGGTTTGGGTGATTTCTTTAGGGTTTATCATGTAGTAAAAGAAACAGAACTAAGTTCCATGAAGAGTAAACCAGTTGGGGTGGGAGGATGAGAAGTAAACAGCCCGTGAGGAAGATGAAGAGGTGACTGGAGAAAGGAAAACCAGAAGTTTAGGAAACAGAGAGTTTACAGAAAAGGGAGATTAACAGCACCAAAGGAAGTCTAGCAGTCTAGTAAGGTGAGAAAAAAAATAGTCCATTGATTCTAGTGGTTAGGAATATGATGATAACTTGAAACTGTGGATAGAAATAGTGTTCTGAGTGTGGATGACAAGTGAAGTCATGACACTTGAGAAGGAGGAAGGTTGGCAGCTAAAGGGGTCACAGGAAAGGTTTTGTTATTGTTGTTTTTGTTTCTATTAGTTTTGTTTTTCAAGTGGGAAAAATGAATGTGCTGAATGGCAAAGGGCCAGTATTAGTAAGAGAGCGGCGTAAAGGAGAAAGTGGGTTGCCAGCCCTGGAGGGGACTGAAGGACTGGAATACAGAGCTCAGTTTCATCGAGGTACTCCTTTACTGTTATTCTACAAGCCCAACCATTTACTTCCTATTAGACACCAAAATCTGTGCTGGAGACATTGTGGCAAACCACGCATACGTTATTCTTATTGTCATACAGCTTCTACTTTATACTCTGGATTTTATTCTAAGTCCAATGAGAAGAAGTTACTAAAGAGTTTTAAGCAGGGAAATGGTATGATTGTTACACAGCATTACTGAAGCAACAGCTAGTACTACAAAGAAATAAAGTAATATGATAAAGTGCACCACATGGGAGCAATCAGAAACACATAAAAATGGGCCTAGGTGGAACTGATGGTGTAATGGGGAGAAACTGGCATCTTTGTCCTAGTTCTTTCCTCAGTCTGGGTCCCCCTTTCCCTCAATACTTGCAAGGCTAGATCCTTTTTATGATTTATTCCAGGTTAAACTTCACTCTCTCAGAAAAGCCTTTCCTAACCTTCAGCCTAAGGTAGCTTGGAAGTTGCCCTCTATCACACACTTTTAATTCTTTACCTAGAACTGATAAAATCTTCTAATTTTTATTTAAATATTTAGTATGTATTTATTTTTATTGTCTCTCTTTTTCTATTAGATTCTAAGTTCCATGAAAGCAGGCATTGTGTGAATTTCAGCTGCATCTGGAATGAGCCTAGCACATCAAGTAAGTGCTCGATAAGTGAATATTTATGAATAAATGCATAAAAGCATAATATGATGTAGCTGCAGAAACAGAGACAAGCACCAAACACTATGACAACACAGAATAAAGAAAAGTGCAGAGACTAAGTGTCATTTACGTATCAACAGAGAAGTATACCAGGGGACATTCTATCTCAGAGAAACTAGACCTGTGTTCTATTATTAACTTGTCAAACTGCCAGTAAATCATAAATAGTGGAGATGGGATTTGAGCTCAAATTGAAGTAGGTCCAGATTCCACACTCTTTACACTCCTCCATACTGCCTTTCTTTTTCCTTCTCCCATGGACAGGGTAGTTTTTACTAGCTTTCTAAAGACAAAAGATCCAACACCCCCCTGCTCCCTGGGCCACCTCAGCTTAAATTCGGAAGAATTAGATACCCTGAACAGACCAATATCAAGCAGCAAGATTGAAATGGTAATTTAAAAATTACCAAAAAAAAAGTCCAGGACTAGACAGAGTCACAGAATTCTAATACACATTCAAAGAAGAATTGGTACCAATCCTATTGACACTATTCCACAAGATAGAGAAAGAGGGAACCCTCCCTAAATCATTCTATGAAGCAAGTATCACTCTAATACCAAAACCAGAAAAGGATAAACCAGAAAAGAAAACTACAGATCAATATTCCTGATGAACATAGATGCTAAAATCCTTAACAAAATACTAGCTAACCAAATCTAATGATATAGCAAAAAGATAATCCGCCATGATCAAGTGGGTTTCATACCAGTGATATGGGGATGGTTTAACATACACAAGTCAATAAATGTCATGCACCACATAAACAAAGAAACAAAAATTTACATGATCATTTCAATACATGCAGAAAAAGCATTTGACAAAATCCAGCATCGCTTTATGATTAAAACTCTCAGCAAAATTGGCATACAAGGGAAATACCTCAATGTAATAAAAGCCATCTATGACAAACCCACACCCAACATAATAGTGAATGGGGAAAAGTTGAAACATTCCCTCTGAGACCTAGAACAAGACAAGAATGTCCACTCTAACCACTCCTCTTCAACACAGTACTGGAAGTCCTAGCCAGAGCAATCAGACAAGAGAAAGAAATAAATTGCATCCAGATCAGTAAAGAGGAAGTCAAACTTTGCTGTTTGCTGATAATATGATTGTTTACTTAGAAAACCCTAAAGACTGCTCCAGAAAGTTCCTAGAACTGATAAAAAGATTCAGCAAAGTTTCTGGATACAAAATTATTTTACACAAATCAGTAGTTCTTCTATACACCAACAGCGACCAAGCTGAGAATCAAATCAAGCACTCAACCTCTTTTACAATAGCTGCAGTAACCAAGGAGGTGAAAGACAGCTACAAGGAAAACCACAAAACATTACTGAAGGAAATCATAGATGACATAAACAAATGAAAACACAACCCATGCTCATAGATGAATAGAATCGATATTGTGAAAATGATCATACTGCCAAAAGTGATCTACAAATTCAATGCAATTCCCATCAAAATACCACCATCATTCTTCATAGGAAGAAAACACAATTCTAAAATTCATATGGAACCAAAAAAGAGCCTGCATAGCCAAAGCAAGACTAAGCAAATGGAACAAATGTGGAGACGTCACATTACCTGATTTCAAAATATACTATAAGGCCATAGTCACCAAAGCAGCCTGGCACTTGTATAAAAATAGGCACATAGACCAATGCAACAGAATAGAGAAACCAGAAGTAATTCCAAAAACTTAAAGTCAAGTGATCTTCAACAAAGCAAACAAAAGCATAAAAGCATATGTTGGAAGCTTAATTATCATGCAATAGTATTGGGAAACACGGCTTAATGAGAAGTGATTAGTTCATAAGGACTCTGACTCTGCCCTCATAAATGGATTAGTGCTTCTATTGTAGTAGAGGGTTTGTTATCATGGGAGTGGGTTTCCCAATAAAAGGATGAGTTTGACCCTCTTTCTGCTTGCACTCTCTTTTTCTCTCTCCCTCCCACACTCTCTCTCTCTCTCTCTCTCTCACACACACACACACACACACACACACACCTTCTGTTTGTTTTTCTGCCATAGATTAACAGAGAAAAAAAGCTCTCTCCTGACACCAGTGCCTTGGATTTTCCAACTTCCAGAAACGGGAGCTAATAAATTTCTGTTCATTATAAATTACTCACTATGTGGTATTCCACTGTAGCAGCACAAAACAGACCAAGAAAAATTCTAAGTGTTACACTTTCCACCTTCCAAGCCTCCTTTTTTTATTCCCAACCTCTCATCAATAGGTTTTATACTTTGAAAAATTTTGTTCAAGTTGCATTTATTTAGTATAATTTCCTTCTTAAAAAAAAAAAGTGTGTGTGTCAATGCCAGTAAAAGCCCATCCTCAGTCTGAGATCAACAGTGGTATGTGTGACTTGAGCTGTAGCAGAGTATCGGCCTCTAAAGGTTTAAACACTCATGGAGGTATATGACACAGTGACAATCATTTCACCCAGATTTGTATTTGCTTTGAGCATTGTGCAGCTGATGAATGAGCTTGTAGGGAGCTGGGGTGTTTGCCCAGTCCCCAGCTCCAGGCAGCACTGTTGACCTCCACTCTTCATTAACCATTTGATGACTCTTATAAAGGAATGAAAAACTTCATTTTTTCATAAATTCATTGTATTTGAGGTTAGTATTATTATCCTGACTATGCTATGGTCATATATTTTAGAGGTTTCTGGGTGTGTGTATGAGAATTTATGTGGATAGCTATAGTCTGGAGTTAAAAATTGAGGATATGTAGGGGTGCCATTCATTTTCAGTTATAATATATGGCACTTCAGGAGATATATACTATGATGTATCCATGGAGTGAAGTTTCTGTGGTCACCTTGGGATTGTTAAAGGTGAGATATAACTTTAGCCAAAGCAAAGAAAATTGTCATTTTAGTTAGCCCATATGGTCTCATTATGTGCAAATGCAAATGATTCCTAATTGAATTTTTGAAATATTTAAAGTAACTTAAGATTTCTGTTACTATCTTTGGGGACCCTTAGGTAGCAAAAAATTTCAGGTTGGAAACAACTGCTGCCCTCATAGGGATATAATTAATGTTTTTTGAGTTAATGAAATAATATTTTGTCTCTAAAAAGTTCAACCACTTCCTCATTTGGTACAAATCTGAGAACTCATTAGAAACACAGTAAACAAGAAAAATAAAAATTTTGGCATGATAAAATGAAATACGGGCACATGAAGATGTACTATTTATGTGAGAAAAAGAAAGAAAGGAAAAAAGAAAGGAAGAAAGGAAAGAAAAAGAAAGAAAGAGAGAAAAAAAGAGGAAGGGAGGAAGAGGGAAAGAGAGGAAGGAAGGAAGAAGGTATCTGGAGGTTGAAAATTTATTAGTACAGTAAGGTCTGTCTTTGGGGAAAATTTTGAAATTGCCATAGTATAACTACAAAGGAAGACTAAAAAAAGCTAAGACCATAATTTCCCATGGAAATCCAACCTGAATAAAGAAAACCATTGCTAATTCATATTTGCAAGCCACCTTATCTAATTCCAATTTCTGCTAGGTACTTGCAATGCATAAGGTGCCTGCCAAGAATGCTGGCTGAGAGGAAACAATATTATGCCAGTGTTAAAATGCCTTGCCAGATTTCAGAGGTACTTTTAGGTCACCGGTCCCATGCCAAATACCGTCCTATTTTAGAAAGACTACTAATACATTAGGACGGGGGACATGGGAGAAAGGGTTTACTAAGACTCCATCTCTATTAAAGCTCCTCCAATAGGCATTACTTCAAAGTTAGATTTCTTTCTGTGTTTCTCCAAAAGGCTGGAATGAAAATTTGGTGGCTAATGACAACTCATTTAGCAGAATGACAGTTGTTTGATGCTCACAGGGAATGAAGCAAGCATTTTCTGATGTGTGACATACCCTCTTTTAACATCCACACTGCAGAGTATCTTTACTAAAATGAGTGTTGGAATAAACCACATTCTATTAATGAAGAAAAATTTTACACTATAAATTAATGGCCTTTAAAAAATGTGAGAGAGCAGAAGGAAACTGAGGAATAGTATAATGCTTTATTCTTTGTGCTAGGTGAGTTGATTCCTACAACACTCAAATCTATGGGGTATCTATGCAGTAGGATTTTTGAACCTCAGATACATCAACATAAATCCTTATTTACATTCATTTAAGAATTCATAGGATGATTTGTTATGAGAAATATGGCTTTTTTAGGCTGCCCATCTGTGTGCAAGCACCCTCTAACACACAATAGCATTTGTATGATTTAAAATTTAGATAGCAGTAAGTCTGGTTTCTGAATATCTTTTTATGTAAATGTTAAAAAAATGCTAAAATGGATTTTTTTATGATTATACTTTAAGTATTTTAAGTTCTGGGATAGGTGTGCAGAATGTACAGGTTTGTTACATAGGCAAGCATGTGCCATGGTGGTTTGCTGCACCCATCAAACCATCATTTACATTAGGTATTTCTCCTAATGCTATCCCTCCCCCTGCCCCTGACCCCCCAACAGGCCCTGGTGTGTGATGTTCCCTTCCCTGTCCCTGTGTTTTCATAGGTAAACGCCCACATATGAGTGAGAACATGCAGTGTTTGGTTTTCTGTTTCTGTGTTAGTTTGCTGAGAATGATGGTTTCACCTTCATCCATATCGTGCAAAGGACGTGAACCCATCCTTTTTTATGGTTGCATAGTATTCCATGGTGTATATGTGCCACATTTTCTTTATCCAGTCTATCACTGATGCTTGTTTTGTTGGTTCCAAGCTTTTGCTATTGTGAATAGTGTTGCAATAAACATATATGTGTGTGTATTTATACGTGTGTGTATTTATACATGTGTGTATTTATACGTGTGTGTATTTATACGTGTGTGTATTTATATGTGTGTGTATTTATATGTGTGTGTATTTATATGTGTGTGTATTTATAGTAGAATGATTTATAATCCTTTGGGTATACGCCCAGTAATGGGATTGCTGGGTCAAATGGTATTTCTATTTCTAGGTCCTTGAGGGATTGCCACACTGCCTTCCACAATGGTTGAGCTAATTTACACTTCAATCAACAGTGAAAAAGCATTCCTATTTCTCCAAATCCTCTCCAGCAGCTGTTGTTTTCTGATTTTTTTAGTGATCACCATTCTAGCTGGCCTGAGATGGTATCTCATTGTGGTTTTGATTTGCATTTCTCTAATGACCAGTGATTATAAGCTTTTTTTAAATGTTTGTTGGCCACATAAATATCTTCTTTTGAAAAGTGCCTGTTCATATCCTTTGTCCACTTTTTGATGGGGTTGTTTGTTTTTTTCTTGTAAGTTAGTTTAAGATCCTTGTAGATTCTGGATATTAGCCCTTTGTCAGATGGGTAGCTTGCAAAAATTTTCTCCCATTCTGTAGGTTGCCTGTTCACTGTGATGATAGTTTCTTTTGCCGTGCAGAAGCTCTTTAGTTTAATTAGATCCCATTTGTCTATTTGGGCTTTTTTTTGCCATTGTTTTTGGTGTTTTAGTCATAAAGTCTTTGCCCATTCCTATGTCCTGAATGGTATTGCCTAGGTTTTCTTCCAGAGTTTTTATTGTTTTAGGTCTTACATTTAAGTCTTTAATCCATCTTGAGTTAATTTTTTTCTGAGATGTAAGGAAGGGCTCCAGTTTCAGTTTTCTGCATATGGCTAGCCAGATTTCCCAACACCATTTATTAAATAGGGACTCCTTTCCCCATTGCTTGTTTTTGTCAGGTTTATCAAAGATCACATGGTTGTAGATGTGTAGTGTTATGTTCTGTTCCATTTATCTATATATAGTTTGGGTATCAGTATCACGCAGTTTTGGTTACTGTAGCCTTGTAGTATAGTTTGAAGTCAGGTAGCTTGATGCCTTTAGCTTTGTTCTTTTGGCTTAGGGTTGTCTTGGCTATACATACTCTTTTTTGGTTCCATATGAAATTTAAAATAGATTTCTCTAATTCTGTGAAAAAACTCAATGGCAGCTTGATGGGAATAGCATTGAATCTATAAATTACTTTGGGCAGTGTGGCCATTTTCACAATATTTATTCTTCTTATCCAGAAGCAAGGAATGTTTTTCCATTTGTTTGTGTCCTCTCTGATTTCCTTGAGCAGTGGTTTGCAGTTCTCCTTGAAGAAGTCGTTCACATCCCTTGTAAGTTGTAGTCTTAGATATTTTATTCTCTTTGTAGCAATTGTGAACGGAAATTTGCTTATGATTTGTCTGACTATTACTGATATATAGAAATGCCTGTGATTTTTGCACATTGATTTTGTATCCTGAGGCTTTGCTGAAGTTGCTTATCAGCTTAAGGAGTCTTGGGGCTGAGACAATGGAGTTTTCTAAATATACAATCATTTCATCTGCAAACGGAGGTAATTTGACTTTCTCTCTTCCTATTTAAATATGCTTTATTTCCTTCTCTTGCCTGATGGCCCTAGCCAGAACTTACAATACTATGTTGAATAGGAGTAGTGAGAGAGGGCATCCTTGTCTTGTGCCAGTTTTGAAAGGTAATGCTTTCATATTTTGACCACTCAGTATGACACTGGCTGTGAGTTTGTCATAAGTGGCTTTTATTATTTTGAGATACCTTCCATAAATATCTAGTTTATTGAGTGTTTCTAGCATGAAGGGGTGTTGAATTTTATTGGAGGCCTTTTCTGCAACTGTTGAGATAATCATATGGTTTTGTCATTGGTTTTGTTTATGTGATGGATTACTAATTTAGTGATTTGCATATGTTTACTGATTTGCATATGTTGAAATAGCTTTGCATCCCAGGGATGCAAAAGCTGATTTGATCATGGTGGATAAGCTTTTTTATATGCTGCTGGATTCAGTTTGCCAATATTTTCTGGAGGATTTTCAAATCGATGTTCATCAGGGATATTGGTTTGAAATTTTCTTTTTCTGTTATGTCTCCACCAAGTTTTGGTATCCGGATGATGTGACCTCATTAAATGAGTTAGGGAGGACTCTCTCTTTTACTACTGTTTGGAATTGTTTCAGAAAGATCGGTTCCAGCTTCTCTTTGTACCTCTGGTAGAATTCAGTTGTGAATCTGTCTGATCCTGGGCTTTTTTTGGTTGCTAGGATATTAATTACTGCTTCAATTTCAGAATGTGATATTGGTCTATTCAGGGATCGAACTTCTTCCTGGTTTAGTCTTGGGAGGGTGTATGTGTCCAGAAATTTATCCGTTTCTTCCAGATTTTCTAGTGTGTTTGCATAGAGGTGTTTATAGTATTCTCTGATGGTAGTTTGTATTTCTGTGGGATCAGTGGTCATATCCCCTTTATCATTTTTTGTGTCTATTTGATTCTTTTCTCTTTTCTTTTTTATTAGTCTGGCTAGCAGTCTACCTATTTCGTTAGTCTTTTCAAAAAACCAGCTCCTGGCTTTATTGATATTTTAAAGGACATAGAGATATAAAATGTGTCTATCTCTTGAATTTGTGTGCTCTTGATTTTCTAATTCTTTTAATTGTGATGTTACGGTGTTGATTTTGGATCTTTCAAGGTTTCTCCTGAGAGCATTTAGTGCTGTAAATTTCCCTATAAACCTTACTGTAGCTGTGTCCCAGAGATTCTGGTACACTGTGTCTTGGTTTTCATTGGTTTCAAAGAACTGATTTATTTCTGCCTTAATTTTGTTATTTGCTCAGTAGTCGTTCAGGAGCAAGTTGTTCACTTTTCATGTAGTTGGGTGATTTTAAGTGAGTTTCTCAATCCTGAGTTCTAATTTGATTGCACTGTGGTCTGAGAGACAGTTTGTTATGATTTCTGTTCTTTTGAATTTGCTGAGGAGTGTTTTACTTCCAATTATGTGGTTGATTTTAGAATAAATGCTGTATCATGCTGAGAATAATGTATAATGTATATTTTGATCATTTGGTGTGGAGAGTTCTGTAGATGTCTATTAGGTTCGCTTGGTCCAGAGCTGAGTTCAAATCCTGTATATCCTTGTTAATTTTCTGTCTCATTGATCTGTCCAATATTGACAGTGGGGTGTTAAAGTCTCCCACTATTAGTGTGTGGGAGCCTAAGTCTCTTTGTAGGTCTTTAAGAACTTGCTTTACGAATCTGGGTGCTCCTATATTGGATGCATATATCTTTAGGATAGTTAGTTCTTCTTGTTGCATTCATCCCTTTACCATTATGTAATGTCCTTCTTTGTCTCTTTTGATCTTTGTTGATTTAAAGTCTGTTTTATCTGAGACTAAGATTGCAGCCCCCGCTTTTTTTTTTTTTTTTTTTTTTTTTTTTTTTTTTTTTTTTTTTTTTTTTTTTTTTTTTGCTTTTTATTTGCTTAGTAAATCCTACTCCATCCCTTTATTTTGAGCCTATGTGTATCTTTGCATATGAGCTGGGTCTCCTGAACACAGCACACCAATGGGTCTTGACTTTTTATCCAATTTGCCGCCCTGTGTCTTTTAATTGGGGCAGTTAGCCCATTTACATTTAAAGTTAATATTGTTATGTGTGAATTTGACCTGCAATTATGATGCTCGTTGGTTATTTTGCACATTAGTTAATGCAGTCTCTTCATAGTACAGTTTGGTTTATTTTTTCAGTGGCTGGTACCAGTTTTTCTTTTCCATATTTCATGCTTCCTTCAGGAGCTCTTGTAAGGCAGGCCTGGTGGTGACAAAATCCCTCAGCATTTGCATATCTGTAAAGGATTTTATTTCTCCTTCAGTTACGATGCTTAGTTTGGCTGGATATGAAATTTTGAGTTGAAAATTATTTTCTTTGAGAATGTTGAATACTGGCCCCCAGTCTCTTCTGGCTTGTAGGATTTGTGCAGAGGGCTCCTCTGTTAGTCTGATATGCTTCCCATTGAGGGTAACCTGACCTTTCTCTCTGGCTGTCCTTAACATTTTTTTCTTCATTTCAGTCTTGGTGCATCTGACAATTGTGGGTCTTGTGGTTACTTTTCTCAAGGAGTGTCTTTGTAGTATTCTCTGTATTTCCTGAATTTGAATGTTGGCCTGTCTTGATAGGTTGGGGAATTTCTCCTGGATAATATGCTGAAGTGTGTTTTCCAACTTCTTCCCATTCTCCCCATCACTTTCAGGTACACCAATCAAATATAGGTTTGGTCTTTTCACATAGTCCCACATTTCTTGGAGGCTTTGTTCATTCTTTTTTCTCTAATCTTTTCTTTATGCTTTATTTCATTAAGTTGGTTTTTAATCTCTGATACCCTTTCTTCTGTTTGATCTATTTGTCTATTGACACTTGTGTATGCTTCATGAAGTTCTTGTGCTGTTTTCAGCTCCGTCAGGTCATTTATTTTCTTCACTAAACTGGTTATTCTAGTTAGCAGTTTTGTCTAACCGTTTTTCAAGGTTTGTAGCTTCCTTGCATTGGGTTAGAATATGCTCCTTCAGCTCGGAGCTTGTTATTACCCACCTTCTGAAGTCTACTTCTGTCAATTTGTCAAACTCATTCTCCGTCCTGTTTTGTTCCCTTGCTGGCAAGGAGTTGTGATCCTTTGGTGGAGAAGAGGCGTTCTGGTTTTTGGAATTTTCAGCCTTTGTGTGCTGGATTTTCCTCATCTTCATGAATTTATCTACCTTTGGTCTTTCCTGTTGGTGAACTTGGGATGAAGTTTTTGCATGGTCATCCTTTTTGTTAATGTTGATGCTATTTATTTCTCTTTGTTAGTTTTCCTTCTAACAGTCAGGCCTCTCTTCTGCAGGTCTGCGGGAGTTTGCTGGGGGTCCACTCCAGACCCTGTTTGCCTGGGTATCACCAGCGGAGGCTGCGGAACAGCAAAGATTGCTGCCTGTTCCTTCCTCTGGAAGCTTCAACCCAGAGGGCCCCCCACCAGATGCCAGCCAGAGCTCTCCTGTATGACGTGTCTGTTGACCCCTGTTGGGAAGTGTCTCCTAGTCAGCAGGCAAGGAGGTCAGCGACCCACTTGAGGAGGCAACGGGTCCCATAGCAGAGCTTGAGCACTGTGCTGGGAGATCCACTGCTGTCTTCAGACCTGACAGGCAGGAACGCTTAAGTCTGCTGAAGCTGAACCCATAGACACCCCTTCCCTTGGGTGCTCTATCCCAGGGAGATGGGAGTTGTATCTATATGGCCTGGACTGGGGCTGTTGCCTTTCTTTCAGAGATTCCCTGCCCAGAGAGGAGGAATCTAGAGAGGCAGTCTGGCTGCAGTGGCTTCGGGGACCTGTGGTGGCTCCACCCAATCCGAACTTCCTGATGGCTTTGTTTGCACCCTCAGGGAAAATCACACACTCAATCCTCAGTAATGGCAGACACCCCTCTCCACACCAAGCTCAAGCATCCAAGGTCAACTTCAGACTGCTGTGCTGGCAACAAGAGTTTCAAACCAGTGAATATTCGCTTGCTGAGCTCTGTGAGGGGTGGGATCCACTGAGCAAGATCCGTTGGCTCCCTGGCTTCAGCCCTCTTTCCAGGGGAGTGAAGTGTTCTGTCTTTCTGGTGTTTCAGGTGCCACTGGGAGGAGCAGAGAAAACTCCTGCAGCTAGCTCAGTGTCTGCCCAAATGGCTGCCCAGTTTTGTGCTTGAAACCCAGGGCCCTTGTGGTGTAGGCACCCAAAGGAATCTCCTGGTGAGTGGGTTGTGAAGATCATGGGAAAAATGTAGTGTCTAAGCCAGATAGCAATGTCCCTTACTGCAGGGTCCCTCACAGCTTCCCTGGGCTGGGCGGGGAGTTTCCCAACTCCTTGTACTTCCTGGGGAAGGCAACACCCCGTCCTGCTTCTGCTCACCCTCCATGGGCTGCACCCACTGTCTAAGCAGTCCCAGTGAGATGAACTGGATACCCCACTTTCTGCATTGGTCTCACTTGCAGCTACAGATGGGAGCTGCAGACTAGAGCTGTTTCTATTCAGTCATCTCTCCTGGGAATCCAGAAATGGATTCTTTAATGTCATTTTCACTATCACATTTGATTTTTTAAATGAGGTTTTGGATGCTAGTTTGATTTGCTTTTTTAAAAATTTAAACTCATCAAAACAGGACTGGAGGTGAAAGGATGCCGATTACTAACATTGCTCAGCTTCTTACACTGATCTGATCCGTAAGCAGAGTCCTGCTTTGTTCAGCTCCTTGAGTGACAACTATTACAAGCCTTTTACAATATGTTAAAAGAAATATTTTCATTCAAATTTTATATTTTAGGGAAGAGTCATTTGTTTAGGAATTTACATTTTGGAGAAAAAATTGCTTCTTTTTTTTTTTTAAGACCTAGTGTTCCTTTTTGTAGTAATGCACAGTTGGCTACATGAACATAAACAAATATGAAATCACATACTGAGAGAGCCTATGTTAAGAAAGCAAAATAAATTCAATACATAGACAGGAAATATCATTCTATGTCATTCTCTGAATGAAAGAATATGTTTTCTTGTGTCAGAGTTGCCCTGGTCAAAAAAAAAAAAAAAAAAAGCCTAGACTGCTTCTTTGGGCTCTTAATAACTTCTCTTGCTCTGAGTCCTCATTCATGAACTTAAGAAAGTTATGTGTTTTTCTACCTTTCACTGCCTCATTCTTATTTATTCTAGGACAAGCTGTTTTTAGAAAATTTTTAATACTGATAATTTGATATGGCCCCTTATTAACAATATAACATCCTCCTTTTTGGGAACCATCAAAAAAAAAAAAAAACAAAATAAAAAAAGCAAAAACAAAACAAACCAACAAACAAAAACCTTCCTGCTTTCTATATGCTGGTGGGAGATCTTTTCTGGGCTTCTTTTGAGAACAGATTCACTCCTTGATTAAGAATAAAAGCCTGGAGGGACCAAAGTCAATAATGTGTGGCTACAGTATCCCTTAAAGAAAGACTTTTTCTTTTTCCACTTGCAGGAAGTAATTGACTCTTTCTTTGAAGTAAAGCCTGTTTATCACATTATCTCTCTTGTTTTCATAACATTTCTTTTAAGAAAAAATTATTTTGTTTTCTATTGACAAATAATTGTATATATTTAGGGGATACAATGTAATGTTTTAATACAGGTATATATACATTGTGGAATGATCAAATCAGGCTAATTAACATATTTATTACCATAAATATTGATCATTTCTTGGTGGTGAGAACATTTAAAATTCTTTTAGCTATTTTGAAATATGCAATACATTGTTATTAAATGCAGTCACCATACTGTGCAATAGGTCACCAGAATTTATTCCTCCTGCTTAGCTGAAACTTTATACCCTTTGATTATTAACAACTACTTTCCTATTCAACATCCACTCCCCCAGCCCTAGCATGAAAACAGTTATGCAGTGACATCTTATTGTGATTTTAATTTGTATTTCTCTGATTAGACTTGTTGAGCATTTTGTCATGTATCTGTTGGCCATTTTTATAAATTTCTTTTGAGAAATATTTTTTTCAAGTTCTTTGTCCATTTTTTAATAGGGTTATTTATTTTCTTGTTATTGAGTAGTCTACGTTCTTTGTACATTTTGGGTATCAGCCCTTTATCCAATGTATGACTTACAAATATTTCTCTCAGTCTGTGGGATATCCATTTACTCTGTTAATTGTTTTCTTTGGTATGCAGATTTTTTAAAAATTTGATGCAATCCTATTAGTCTATTTTTGCTTTTGTTGCCTGAGTTTGTGATTTTAATCTATTCTTTTTTTAAGTAGTGAGACAAGAGTCCATATGTATTCTTTTATATGTGGACTTTCTTTTTAAATGTGTGGGATTTTTTTTTCTGGGCTCTCTATCCTATTCCATTAATCCATAGGTTGTTTTTATGCCAGTGCCATGCTGTTTTGTTTACTGGAGCTTTGTAATATGTTTTGAAACCCAGTAATTGATGACCCAAACTTTGTTCTTTTAGCTCAAGATGGCTTTGGCTATTTGGGAATATTGTGGTTCCAAATAAATTTTAGGATTGTTTTTTCCATTTCTGTGAAGAATGACATTAAAATTTTGACAGGGATTGTATTGGATGGGTAGATTGCTTTGCGTCGTATAGCTATTTTGACAATATTAATTCTTCTAATCTATGAACATAGAATATCTTTCCATTCATTTGTATCTTTTTCAATTTATTTCATTAATGTTTTATAGTTTTCTGTATTTGAAATTTTCACCTCTTTACTTACTCCAAAGTGTTTTGCTTTTGATGCTATTGTAAATGAGATTGTTTTCTTAATTTCTTTTTCAGATAGTCTGTAGTTTATAGAAAAGCTACTGATTTTTGTAGATTGATTTTATATCCTGCAACTTTACTGAATTTCTTTATCAGTTCTAACAGTTTTTTTGGTAGAGCCATTAGATTTTCTTTACATAAGATATGTCATCAACAAACAGAGACAATTTCACTTCTTCCTAAGTGAATGTCTTTTATTTTCTTTACCAATTGCTCTGGTTAGGACTTCTAGTACTATATTGAATAGATTTGGTGAAAGTGGACATCTGTGTCTCATTCATGATCTTAGAGAAGAAGTCTTCAACTTTTTACCATTGAGTATGATGTTTGATGTGGGTTTGTCATATATAGCCCTTACTGTGTGGAATTTTTTTATGCTTAATTTTTTGAGAGTTTTTAATCATAAAATGGTGTTGAATTTTGTCAAATTCTTTTTCTTCATCTATCAAATAATCATGTGTTTTTTGCATCTCTGTTCATCAGGGATGTTGGCTTGTACCTTTCATTTCTTCTTGTGATTTTTTCTGCATTTGGTGTTAGGGTAATAATGACTTTGCAAAATACGTTTGGAAGTACTTTCTCTTCTGCAATGTTTTCGAAGAGATTAAGGATTAGTACTAGTTCTTCTTTAAATGTTTGTTATACTTCAGCCATGAAGCCATCTGGTCTTGGGCTTTTCTTTGATGAAAGACTTTTTATTACAGATCCAATATTCTTACTGGCTATTGATCTGTTCAGATTTTATTTTCTTCCTAATTCAGTCTTTATAGGTTTTATATGTCTAGGAGTTTGTACACTTCTAGATTGTCTGATATTTTGGCATATAGTTGATAGTAGTTGCTTATTATCCTTTTAATTTTTGTTATCAGTTGTAATGTCTTATTTTTCATTTATAATTTTGTTTACTTGAGTCTTCCTTTTTTTTAAATCTAGCTAAGTGTTTGTCAATTTTGTGTAGCTTTTCAAGAAACAGCTTTTAATTTCACTGATTTTATATGTTGTTTTTCTAGACTCTCAGTTTATTTCTTTCTGCTCCCAACATTGTTATTTTCTTTCTTTTAGTATCTTTGGGTTTAGTTTGTTCTTCTTTATCTAGTTTCTTAAGATGTAACATTAAATTGTTTATTTGAGTATTTTTTTGATGTAGGTGTTACTGCTGTGAACTTTCCTCTTAAGTCTGCTTTTGCTATATGCCATAAGTTTTAATATGCTGTATGTTCATATGTGTTTGTCTCAACATGTTTTTAAACTTTCCTTTTAATTTATTTTTTTATCCAATAGTTGTTCAGAAGCATATTACTTGATTTCTACATATTTGTTAATCTTCCATGATTCTTTCTGTTATTTATTTCTAGTTTCATACCATTGTGGTTGGAAAAGATACTTAATATGATTTTGACCTTCTTAAATTTATGACCTAACATATAATCTATCCTATGAAAGGCTGTAAGTATACTTAAGAAGAAAGTGTATTCTGTTGCTATTGAGGGCAATGTTTTGTATATATCTGTTGGGTTCGTTTAGTCTAAAATGTAGTTCAAGTTTAACATTTTCTATGGACTTTCAACACCAGACAGATAATCTCCTTTTGAATATGGGGTATTAAAATTCCACATAACTATTTGTGTTGTAGCCTCTCTTCAGATCTTTTAATGTTGGCTTTATGTATTTTGATGCTCTGATGTTTGGTGCATATATATTTACAATTCTCATATTCTCTTGATGAAATTATCCATTTATCACTATAATGGCATTCTTTGTCTTATTTTTACCGTTTTTGGCCTAAAGTCTATTTTGTCTGAAATAAGTATAGCTACCTCCGCTCTCTTTTGGTCATTATACAAGTATTTAAGCAGGTTATCAATTTATATTGGATGGTAAACACTGGTAAGGAAAAGTCTGCATGATGGAAACTGCTTTAACACCCAACCAGCTTTGCCAGGATTCAATTTAGTTTAATTTAATTTAATTATTGTCAACACACACAACAACTATATGAGGTGGAGGTAAAGGGGTTGCCTTGTAAGGAAATATGGGAATTATGTCTCAAGGCATATTAAGGTGACTTAGCTCTCAGAGGATTTTTTTTCCTGGGGGATGTGGGGAGTAACAGAAGTGATTTTCAGTGTTAGCCTAGAATCATTCTTAATGAAGGTATCATTTGTTTCTTCCGTGAATACATTATTTTCTGACATATGCATCATGCTCCTACCACACTGAATTTCTTACGTTACTCTGAACTCAGGCCTTGTTATACTTCATCCTGTGTCCTTGCACATATTCATCCCCCGTCATACTTTTCCTTGTTTTTCTAGCTCAAACAAGAGGAGACCTTGAAGAGTCAATGCACTCACATTTCATTAGTGCTACATGACAGATTTCTTACTCTCCTTTCGTAGGTACGCCTTTTTATCCCTCAATTCTATCTTTGTCGTTATTGATATTGGACAACTCTCTGGCTTTTTTTGGTTTGGTTTTGTTTTTGAAAGCATAATCTTTTTCTAAGTTCCCTTGTAGGTCCTTGATTTATTTCCAAATGCCCCTTTCCCTCTGAAGCTAACCATTATTTTTCGTAATCTTGGTACTGGCCCCGTCTGCCTCTCTGAAGGACATTATGCTCATACTTATCTTCCTCTCTTTAGAATCATCAATTTTTATTTGCTTTTTCTTGCTCTCCATACTAACAATCTGAGTTTTTCATCTAAATAAATATAGACTTTTCACAGATCTTGTACTTTGTAGCTGTTTATATGCCTTCTATCATTGTTTTTAGCAACCCAAAACCATTTTGACTACCCATTCCCCTTGCTTCTGCCTGTACCATTGAATTGAACCCAGTATTTACAGTGTCGCTATGATGCACTTATAATCAGATTTAAGAGCCTCTACTTAGTCCTCCTGCTTTTTTACATCTCAGTGATATTCTGATTGTGTTGGTAATTTCAGCTGTCTTCCCAACTCTGCCTTCCCATTACTCTCACTGGTGTAAAGTGGTTCCAGTTTCTCGGGTGGGTCATCTTCCCTCCATCACCAGGTCCCCTTTATTCTTCAGACCCTCAACTGTGGGAAATCCCCAACCTTTATTTCTTGACCCTCTATTCTCAAACTTTATTTTGTGGAGCTACTATCCTCTATTTCTGTCTTAAATCTTCATGTATAAATCAATTGTTCCCAAATCCTAATCTTTTGCCAGATATTTTCATCAGGCTCTAACCCTTTAGTTCAAGCTACCTACAAGAAAGCTTTCCTTGAAATTTCCTAAAAACTAAAAATTTGGTGTGACTATAGTCAAACTTCTCATTTTTGTCCTCAATAATGTCCCTTTTGTCATCATTCTCATTTCAAGTTGGGCCACTAGTACTCCTCAAAGTCCAAATGCTTGTAATTAATGATAAAGCCCAGTATATTTTCTCATATGTTTCCCTTTCTGTTTTCATTGCCTTCTTCTTCAATTTTCCTTCCTACAGGAAGACTTCACAACTTCTGTGTGAATTTAGTTGCCTATTAGCTATGTTTTCTCTTTTATATCTTCTAGTTTTTCAAAACTATATCTTACTTTTTTCTCATTTTTAAAAAAATATTACCTTTCTCTAATTCTTTTTCCATTTAGTAACCCTATTATACAATTGGGCCCTTGTATCATTAATAGACTATTCAGAAATCTGTTGACTAAATCAAAATGACACTAAAAGTAATCATCCTCTACTGCCTCCTACAACTGCCAGTATTTTTTACTGTCTTTTTACAGTTGCTGTATATAAGAAAGTTAATAGTGTTTGTAACACATCTCAGAAAAGTAAGTACAAACATAGCTAGCAGGCAGAATAGTAGGTAAATAGAGAGATGAAAATGATAATATACAACCGAATAGACGTCTGTTGGTGATGGACATAATCTCCCTGACACTTAGCTTTATTCCTCTCTGTGGAAGTTTATGGGGAGGGGGTTTGTGAATAAAGCTTTGGTTCTGTCTTATTCTGTTATGGTAGTGTATGACTCAGCACTTGTGTGATTTCCTAGAATTTTATAAATTTTATTCATTCGATTGCCTCCATGCAAATAAAAGCTATAATGCCTCTCATCTTGGCTGGCATATCTAGGTTCACTGTAAGAGAAAAGCTCAAACCAAAACAAAACAACTATAATTTATTGGCTAAATTTTATTCAAGGCAATTTTATATACTAATTTTACATTAAAATTTAGACTAATATAGGCAATTTGAAGGGAGAAATTTAAGACAAGTATAATTGGAAACATGTACATAGTTTTTTTCTGTTTTAAATTTGAGCCCTTTGGCAAGAATTAAAGTTATACAGTTTTTTTAATGAAGCCTAAGTAGTCTTTAAATGATCTTTGATCTAAATGTGTTTACATATGATTTTTAAAACTTAATAACTACATAACTCACTTAAAATTTAGCAAATTCTGAAAAAAGTCCACACAACCCATCCATTAACTTTTAAATATTCTCTTTTAATAGTTTTTAAATATTTATGTGTTTTGCACGCCTGTAATCATAGTGTTTATGCTTTTTTCCCTGTGGAATTAAAAAAAAACACAGTATCACAACTATTTTCCCTGCATATGCTGCATAGCTTCCATGCTTCTGTGATGTTTTTTAACAACAGAGTCTAAGGAGTGAGCAGGGTAAAGTTTCAGGGTGCAGGGCCTTCCTTTCCTTGAGAACAGGCCAGCTGCCCGTTAACTTCCCAGCTTTTAGCTCACTGTCTCACACTATTGTATGATGTTTGTTCTAACACTATTAATCTACAAAGAATAATTAAGGCTCATTGCCTTGAGATTTACAAAAGTAGAATTGGCTTTATATGAGAGATTCTTCCTAATGTAATGCAGACAGAAAAAATGAGGAGTAATGTTTTTATCTGTGAAATAAATTCTCAATTTAAAGATCCTCATGCTGAGAATGAAACATCCAACCATTTCAGTGTATAGAGATGCAAGAAATTTGATCTTTTTCCCTTGACATTTCTGTCATATTCAGTCATCATCCTGGCTGTCAATACCTTCCCCAGTACTTAAAAATCCTGTTTGATCTGTGTTCATCAATTACTGCATCAGCAGCTCTACCTGTCCATTAGTTTGAATGAACTGAAATCAAGAAGAAATGGACCCGGGTTAACTAAACACTTCGTTCTCTTTTTAGTGTATGATACCTTTACTTTCCCCTTGTATTGAAAAAATATTATTTTGTTTGCCCTATTTATTTGCTTCCCACCTCAATGCCCAGTACTTTCCATGTGTTTGAAATTATATTTTGGTTATTATTTGAGGGTTACTTTTATAGAATGTTAGTTTCATTTTTATTATTCATTATTATTGTTTTATCATTAAAAAATTCTATTTTTAAAAAGTGATTACATCTGTATTTAGTTTTTTTTCTAATTGTACTTTAGGTTCTGGGGTACATGTGCAGATCATGCAAGATTGTTGCATAGGTACACACATGGCAATGTGGGGTACTCCCTCCATGGCCCCGGTTACCTACATCTGGCATTTCTCCCTATGTTATTCCTCTCTGACTCCCCAGGCCCCTGCTGACCCTCCCTTGGCCTCACCCCAAACAGACCCCAGTGTGTGATGTTCCCCTCCCTGTGTCCATGTGTTCTCATTGTTCAACACCCGCCTATGAGTGAGAACATGTGGTATTTGATTATTTGTTCTTGTGTCAGTTTGCTGAGAATGATGGTTTCCAGGTTCATCCATGTCCCTACAAAGGACATGAACTCATCATTTTTCATGGCTGCATAGTATTCCATGGTGTATATGTTCCACATTTTCTTTATCCAGTCTATCATTGATGGGCATTTAGGTTGGTTCCAGGTCTTTGCTATTGTAAACAGTGCTGCTATGAACATACGTGTGCATGTGTCTCTATAGTAGAATGATTTATAATCCTTTGAGTATATATCCAGTAATAGGATTGCTGGGTCGAATGGAATGTCTATTTCTAGGCCCTTGAGGAATCGCCACACTGTCTTCCACAATGGTTGAACTAGTTTACACTCCCACCAACAGTGTAAAAGTGTTCCTATTTCTCCACATCCTCTCCAGCATCTGTTGTCTCCAGATTTTTTAATGATCGCCATTCTAAGTGGTGTGAGATGGTATCTTAATGTGGTTTTGATTTGCATTTCTCTAATAATCAGTGATGATGAGCACATTTTTTCATGTTTGTTGGCCTCATATATGTCTTCCTTTGAAAAGTGTCTGTTCATATCCTTCGCCCACTTTTGAATGGGTTTGTTTGTTTTTTTCTTGTAAATCTGTTTTAGCTCTTTGTAGACTCTGGATATTAGCTCTTTGTCATATGGGAAGATTGCAAAACATTTTTCCCATTCTGTTGGTTGCTGGTTCACTCTAATGGTTGTTTCTTTTGCTGTACAGAAGCTCTGGAGTTTAATTAGGTCCCATTTATCTATTTTGGGTTTTGTTGCCAATGCTTTTGGTGTTTTAGTCATGAAGCCCTTGCTTATGCCTATGTCCTGAATGGTTTTACCTAGGTTTTCTTCTAGGGTTTCTATGGTGTTAGGTCTTATGTTTAAGTCTTTAATCCATCTGGAGTTAATTTTAATGTAAGGTGTCACGAAGGGGTCCAGTTTCCATTTTCTGCACACTACTAGCCAGTTTTCCCAACACCATTTATTAAACAGGGACTCCTTTCCTCATTACTTGTTTTTGTCAGATTTGTCAATGATCAGATGGTTGTAGATGTGTGGCGTTGCCTCCAAGGTCTCTGTTCTGTTCCATTTGTCTATATCTCTGTTTTGGTACCAGTACCATGCTGTTTTGATTACTGTAGCCTTGTAGTATAGTTTGAAGTCAGGTAGCGTGATGCCTCTGGCTTTGTTCTTCTTGCTTAGAATTGACTTGGCTATGCGGGCTCTCTTTTGGTTCCATATGAAGTTTAAGGTGGTTTTTTCCAGTTCTGTGAAGAAGGTCATTGGTAGCTTGACAGGGATAGCATTGAATCTATAAATTACTTTGGGCAGTATGGCCATTTACACGATATTGATTCTTCCTAACCATGAGCATGGAATGTTTTTCCATCTGTTTGTGTCCTCTCTTATTTCATTGAGCAGTGGTTTGTAGTTCTCCTTGAAGAGGTCCTTTACGTTCTTTGTTAGTTGTATCCTAGGAATTTTATTATCTTTGTAGCAATTGTGAATGGCAGTTTGTTCTTGATTTGGCTCTCTTTAAGTCTGTTAGTGTTGTATAGGAATGCTTGTGATTTCTGCACATTGATTTTGTATCTGAGACTTTGCTGAAGTTGCTTATCAGTTTCAGGAGATATTGTGCTGAGATGATAGGGTCTTCAAAATATACAATCATGTCATGTACAAATAGAGACAATTTGACTTCCTCCTTTCCTAATTGAATACCCTTTATTTCTTTTTCTTGCCTAATTGCTCTGGCTAGAACTTCCAATACTATACTGAATAGGAGTGGTGAGAGAGGGCATCCTTGTCTAGTGCCAGATTTCAAAGGGAATGCTTCCAGTTTTGCTCATTCAGTATGATATTGTCTGTAGGTTTGTCATAAATAGCTTTTATTATTTTGAGATATATTCCTTCAATACCTAGTTTATTGAGAGTTTTTAGCATAAAGTGCTGTTGAATTTTGTCGAAGGCCTTCTCTGCATCTATTGAGATAATCATGTGGTTTTTGTCTTTGGTTCTGTTTATGTGTGAATTACGTTTATAGACTTGCATATGTTGAACCAGCTTTGCATTCCCAGGATGAAACCTACTTGATTATGATGGATAAGCTTTTTGATGGGCTGTTGCAATAGGTTTGCCAGTATTTTACTGAAGGTTTTTGCATCAATGTTCATCATGGATACTGGCCTGAAGTTTTCTTTTTTTGTTGAGTCTCTTTTGGTATCAGGATGATGTTGGTCTTATACAATGATTTGAGAAGAATGCTCCTCTTTGTACGTCTGGTACAATTCAGCTATGAACCCATCTGGACTTAGGCGTTTTTTGGTTGTTAGGCTATTAATTGCTGCCTCAGCTTCAGCCCTTGTTATTGTTCTTTTCAAGGTTTCAACTTCTTCCTGTTTTACGCTTAGGAGGGTGCAAGTGTCCAGGAATTCATCCATTTCTTCCAGGTTTACTGGTTTATGTGCATTGGGTTGTTTGTAGTAATCTCTGATGGTAGTTCGTATTTCTGTGGAATCAGTGGGGATATCTCCTTTTTCCTTTTTTATTGCATCTATTTGATTATTCTGTCTTTTACTTTTTATTAATCTGGCTAGCAGTCTGTAA
This sequence comes from Plecturocebus donacophilus, assembly GCA_004027715.1. NCBI lineage: Eukaryota > Metazoa > Chordata > Mammalia > Primates > Pitheciidae > Plecturocebus > Plecturocebus donacophilus. Next base: position 46,588 of record PVKP010016257.1, read on the forward strand.
ATTTTGTTGATCTTTTAAAAAAAATCAGCTCCTGGATTTGTTGATTTTCTGAAGGGCTTTTTATGTGTCTATCTCCTTCAGTTCTGCTCTGATCTTAGTTATTTCTTGACTTCCGCTAGCTTTTGAGTTTTTCTCATCTTGCTTCTCTAGCTCTTTCAATTTCGATGCTAGGGTGTTGATTTTAGATCTTTCCTCACTTCCAATGTGGGCATTTATTGCTCTAAATTTTCCTCTAGACACTGCTTTAAATGTGTCCCAGAGATTCTGGTATGTTATGTCTTTGTTCTCGTTGGTTTCAAAGAACATCTTTATTTCTGCCTTCATTTCATTGTTTATCCAGTCGACATAAAGGAGTAGGTTATTCAGTTTCCTTAAAATTGTGTGATTCTGAGTTAGTTTCTTAATTATGAGTTCTAACTTGATTGCACTGTGGTCTGAGAGGCTGTTTGTTATGATTTCCATTCTTTTGCATTTGCTGAGGTGTGATTTACTTCCAGTTATGTGGTCAATTTTAGAGTAGGTGTGATGTGGTGCTGAGGAGAATGTATATTCTGTGGATTCGGGGTGGAGAGTTCTGTAGATGTCTATTAGGTTTGCTTGTTCCAGATCTGAGTTCAAGTCCTGGATATCCTTGTTAATTTTCTGTCTCATTGATCAGTCTAATATTGACAGTGGAGTGTTAAAGTCTCCCACTATTATTATGTGGAAGTCTCAGTCTCTTTGTAGGTCATTAAGAACTTGCTTTATGTATCTGGGTGCTCCTGTATTGGGTACATATATATTTAGGATCATTAGCTCTTCTTGTTGCATTGATTTTTTTGCCATTATATAATGCCTTTCTTTGTCTCTTTTGATCTTTGTTGGTTTAAAGTCCATTTTATCAGAGACTAGGAATGCAACTCCTGCTTTTTATTGCTGTCCATTTGCTTGATAAATCTTCCTCCATCCCTTTATTTTTAGCCTATGTGTGTCCTTGCACGTGAGATGGGTTTCCTGAATACAGCACACTGATGGGTCTTGAATCTTTATCCAATTTGTCAGTCTGTGTCTTTTAATAAGGGCATTTAACCCATTTACATTTAAGGTTAATATTATTATGTGTGAATTTGATCCTGCCATTTTGATGCTAGCTGGTTGTTTTGCCCGTTAGTTGATGCAGTTTCTTCATTGTGTTGATGCTCTTTACCATTTGGTATGTTTCTGGAGTGACTGGTACTGGTTGTTCCTTTCCTTGTTTAGTGCTTCTTTCAGGAGCTCTTGTAAAGCAGGCCTGGTGGTGACGAAATCTCTCAGCATTTGCTTGTCCATAAAGGATTTTATTTCTCCTCCACTTATGAAGCTTAGTTTGGCCGGATATGAAATTCTAGGTTGAAAGCTCTTTTCTTTAAGGATGTTGAATGTTGGCCCCCACTCTCTTCTGACTTGTAGGGTTTCTGCTGAGAGATCTGCTGTGAGTCTGATGGGCTTCCCTTTGTGGGTAACCCGACCCTTCTCTCTGGCTGCTCTTAGCATTTTCTCCTTCATTTCAACCCTGGTGAATCTGACGATTATGTGCCTTAGGGTTGCTCCTCTTGAGAAATATCTTTGTGGTGTTCTCTGTATTTCCTGGACTTGAATGGTGGCCTGCCTTGGTAGGTTGGACAAATTCTCCTGGATAATGTACTGAAGAGTGTTTTCCAGCTTGGCTTCATTCTCTCCATCACATTCAGGTACACCTATCAAATGTAGATTAGGTCTTTTCATGTAATACCATATTTCTTAGAGACTTTGTTCATTTCTTTTCACTCTTTTTTCTCTATTCTTGCCTTCTCATTTTATTTCATTGAGTTGATCTTCAGTCTCTGATATCCTTTCTTCTGCTTGGTCAATTTGGATATTGAAACTTGTGTATGCTTTGTGAAGTTCTCGTGCCGTGTTTTTCAGCTTTGTTAGGTCATTTATATTCTTCTCTAAGCTGTTTATCCTAGTTAGCATCTCATCTAACCTTTTTTCTAG
>PVKP010016258.1:0-48563 GCA_004027715.1 Plecturocebus donacophilus
TTTTTTTTTCGGAAATGGAGAAAATTTAATTAAAATCTTGAGAATTTATCAAAAAATTATTCTAAAATGTAATCAATAATTTTCTGGAATAGCTCAGTTGTGAAGGACTGTAAATGTAAATATCTATAAATGGACATTTATCTGTAAATGAATAACATTAAAATTTGCCAGTTATCAAATTGAAAACACTGCCATGAAATAAAGTTTTTACAAAATAGAGAATATGATAAATATCTACTTTGTATCTATATATACTTTATGTTTATATATATGATTTAAACACCCCAATGTGTTTAGAGAAGTGACATTCTCTCTCTGGCCCATGTGACTGAGCATTTTCCCACTACATAGTACTCTGTTTTCATTCCAAACCTCATCCCTGAGGTCATTGTTAGAGGCCTTCTCTGGCACTAGTAATGCTATGTACTGCACACTGGTATTTAGTCTGTAAAATGGACATTTTCCTCTCTGCCAACAACCATGATCATTGTCACAAAAAGCAGCAGTCTTTTTCCAAGTTTCTTTTGTCAAAGCAAAATTGCACTGGGCAATGTTCAATAAGCAAGGGAGACTTTCTTCAAGGCAATGGTAAAATGAAAGGAGACCTGGACTCAGTCTGAACTTGATTCTGCTAAAGGAAAAGGTAGAACAGTTTTTAAATGCTGAAGTGAGCTAGAGAAAAAGTACAGAAGGGCTAGTGGGAATAATTTTCAACAAGATGTGTTGAACATATTTGAGTTATTCCTGAGATTACAAATGCTTCTGTCTGTGAATAGGCCATCTGTGTTTGCTAATTGGTGCCCATTAATATTAGGCTGGTACCCTTCCTACAGATACATGATCTTTGATGTATTACATTTCAAAGACATGGTTCCCAAGCTCTTGGAAAGATATTAATGGGCTGTATAACTGGCAAGAGGCTTTTAAAAGAATTTACATACATCTCAAAAATTTAGTCAAGTTGAAAGAAGCATTATGGCCACCATCGTGGTTATGTTAATGTTATCACACAGTGGATGCCTCCCCTGGGTAGTTTAAATCAGCTAAAGGGTCCTCACTGTCTTTAGCTTTTCTCTCAATTAGAGCAATTTAGTCTTAATTTTTCTTCTCTGATCACAGGCTATTGTACTCTAATTATACTCTTACATTTTTGACCTCTGTATGGCTTTTCCAGTCAGCTAAATTCTTGCCACAGAACAAACAAACTTCGCTGTTTTCATCCTCATTTACAACCCATTACCTCTTCAGTCTCACCTTGTAGGTTCATCCAACACTGCACTATTTTTCGAAAATATTGTAATGGTGTATGCCATCTCACTAGCAAGCAAAATGTGGAGTAAATTATTGTAGAATACAAATGTTTAATTTATAAAGGTACATTTCAAGTACAGATCAGTATGGTATGACTCAATCAACTATGTGTTTAGAAAATATTAGGAATTAAAAAATACTATTTGGCTGACTTCCTTTAGTCATAAGCATATTCTAATTGTGAAAAAATGATGTAATGACAATTTAAGGGCAAAAAATGTGTCAATAATTATCTTAATTAATTCAGTGGAAACAAAAATGTTTATTGAAAAAGATGTAAAACAAAAATAACAATCTGATATTCTTTCATTGTTGGGAGTTGAAGGAAGACTATTCTAGCCTACAGAATTAGACTATTCACCCTGCTTTTAAAAAAATTCTTCACTACTTATTTCAATTGTGATGAAAGTATATAGGTAAATAATCTTATTTTTCAGTAAGTTATCAGTATATGAAGTGGATTGAGTTTAATTATTTCATCTTTAAGAACTATTAGGTGTTACCGCCAGAGGGGACATCATACATCAAATTTATAAGATAGTGAGAATTTAGGACATACTGAAATTTGATTTGCGACTTTATTCTAAAATAAAGGAAGCAAAAACTGATATTATTAGGTTTGTACTTATAAAAGTTAGTTCTTCTTCAGGATAGGGGGCTCTCTGGAATTGGCCAAGACAGAAAACAGAAAACCTAGTTAAGAAATTGTGTTATTAAGTCAGGTTCAGTTTGGTGTTTTAGATTGAAGTATTCCTTTCTGAAGTATTTTTTGCAAGTCTAGTAGGGGAATTAATGTGACCTGAAGAAGAAACAGTGGATATAGAGCAAATTAAGAAAATTTTAGTCATTTTGGAGATAGAAATGCTTGAATTAGAAAACTATTTACCTTTTTAATCTTTTGTAGAGTATAAAGTATAAGAAGAAAGATGAGATGTTGAGAAATCAGTGATTAATAGCATTCAAAAATTATTCATTTTTTATTCTCCAAAATTATAACTCTCATTAAATCAAGCTTAGCCTAAAGCTGCCTCCTTACATATATGTATGTAAGTACATATATACATAAATATATATAAATGCATATATAAATATATAAATAAATACATATATTAATTTTAATTCAATAGGTTTTGGGGGAACAGGTGGTATTTGGTTACATGAATAAGTTCTTTAGTGGTGATTGCTGAGATACTGGTGCATCCATCACCTGAGGAGTGTACAGTGCCCAATGTATGGTCTTTTATCTCTTTTTCCCCTTTCACCCTTTTCCTTGAATCCCCAAATTCCATTGTATTATTCTTATGCCTTTGTGTCCTCATAACTTAGCTCCCAATTATGAGTGTGGGCATGTAATGTTTCAGTTTTCACTCCTAAGTTACTTCACTCCAATTCCAGTTCCATCCAGGTTGCGGCAGATGCCATTATTTCACTCCTTTTTTGGCTGAGTAGTATTCCATGGGGTATATATACCACATATTGTTTATCCACCCGTTGGTTGATGGGTATTTGTTGTGGTTCCATATTTTTGCAATTGTGAATTTTGCTGCTATTAATGTGTAAGAATCTTTTTTATATAATGACTTCTTTTCCTCTGGGTAGATACCCAGTAGTGGGACTGCCAAATCAAATGATGGATCTATTTTTAGCTCTTTAAGGAATCCCCACACTGTTCTCCATAGTGGTGGTACTAGTTTACCTTCCCATTAGCAGTGTAAAGTGTTCCCTTTTCACCACATCCATGCCAACATCTATTATTTTTTGAGTTGTTATGGCCATTCTTGCAAGAGTAAGGTGGTATTCCATTGTGGTTTTGATTTTCATTTCTCTGATAATTAGTGATTTGAGCATTTTTCCTATGTTTATTTGCCATTTGTGTATTTTTTTTTTGAGTACTGTCTACTCTTGTCCTTAGCCCACTTTTGATGAAATTATTTTTTTCTTGATGATTTGTTTCAGTTCTTTGTAGATTTTGGATACCAGTTTTTTTTTTCAGATGTATAGATTACTAATATTTTCTCCCACTCTATGAGTTGTCTGTTTATTGATTGTTTCTTTTGCTGTGCAGAAGCTCTTTAGTTTAAGTCCCATCTATTTATCACTGTTTTTGTTGCGCTTGCTTTGGATTCTTAGTCATGAAGTCTTTGCCTAAGCCAATATCTAGAAGGATTTTTCCAATGATACCTTCTAGAATTTTTGTGGCTTTAGGTTTTAGATTTAAGTCTTTGCTCCATCTTCAGTTTATTTTTGTATAAGGTAAGAGATGAGGATCCAGTTCCATTCTTCTACATGTGTCATGCCAGTTATTCCAGCACCGTTTGTTGAATAGAGTGTCCTTTCCCTATTTTATGTTTTTGTTTGCTTTGTTGAAGATCAGTTGGTTGTAAATACTTGGCTTTATTCTTGGATTCTCTGTTCTGTTCCGTTGGACTATGTGCCTAATTTTAAACCACTGCCATGCTGTTTTGGTGACTATGACCTTACAGTATAGTCTGAAGTCAGATAATGTGATGTTTCCAGATTTTTTTTTTTTTTTTGCTTAGTCTTGCTTCGGCTATGTGGGCTCTTTTTTGGTTCCATATGAATTTTAGAATTGTTTTTCCTTGTTCTGTGAAGGGTGATAGTGGCATTATGTTGGGAATTAAACTGAATTTGTAGATTGCTTTTGGCAGTGTGGTAATTTTGAAAATATTGATGCTACTCATCTATGATGATGGGATGTGTTTCCACTAGTTTGTGCCATCTGTGACTTATTTCATCTGTGTTTTGTAGTTTTCTTTGTAGACGTGTTTTACCTGCTTGCACCTTTTTGGTTAGGTATGTTCCTAAGGTTTTCTTTTTTTTTTTCCAGTTATCGTGAAAGGAGTTGAGTTATTGAGTTGATTTTCAGCTAGATTGCTGTTGGTGTATAGCAGGGACACTGACTTTTGTATATTAATTTTGTATACTGAAACTTTGCTGAATTCATTTATCAGTTCTAGAAGCTTTTTGGATAAGTTTTTAGGATTTTCTATGTATGCAATCATGTAATCAGCAAACAGTGACAGTTTCACTTCCTTTTTACTAATTTGCTCTTTCTTTCTCTTTTCTGATTGCTCTGGCTAGGACTTCCAGTACATGTTGAACAGAAGTGGTGGGCATCCTTGTCTTGTTCCAGGTCTCATGGGGAATCTTTTAACTTTTCCCCGTTCGGTTAGTTGTGGGTTTTTCACAAATGACTTATATTATCTTAAGGTATATCTATTCTATGCAGATTTTGCTGAGGGTTTTAATCATAAAAAGATGTTGGAATTTTAAAAATCTTTTTCTGCGTCTATTGAGGTGATCATGTGATTTCTGTTTTTAATTCTGTTTATGTAGTGTATATCATATATTGATTTGTGTATGTTTAACCATCCCTGCATCCCTGGTTTGAAACCCACTTGATCATGGTGGATTATGTCTCTGATATGCTGTTGGATTTGGTTAGCTAGTATTTTGTTGAGAATTTCTGCATTTATGTTCATCAGGGATATTGCACTGCAGTTTTTTTGTTGTTATTTTTTCTTTTTCTGGTTTTGGCATTAGGGTGATACTGGCTTTATAAAATTATTTATGGAGGATTCCATCTTTTACCACCTTGTGCAACAGTGTAAATATAATTGCAACCAATTCTTCTTTGAATGTCTGGTAAAATTCAGCTATGAATCCATCTGGTCCTGGATGTTTATTGGTTGATTGGTTGGCAAAATTTTTATTACCATTTAAATTTTGCTGCTTGTTATTGGTGTATGCAGTTTCTATTTCTTCCTGGCTTAATCTAGGAAGGTTGCATATTTCCAGGAATTTATCCATCTCCTCTAGGTTTACCAGTTTATGTACATAAAGGTGTTCATAGCATCCTTTAGTGATCTTTGGTATTTATGTGGTATCAGTTGTAATATCTTCCAATTAATTTCTTTTTTGTTGTTGAGATGGAATCTCACTCTGTCACCCAGGCTGGAGTGCAGTGGAGTGATCTCCACTCACTGCAATCTCTGCCTCCTGGGTTCAAATGATTTTCTTGCCTCAGCCTCCTGGGTAGCTGGGATTATAGGTGTGGGCCACCATGCCCAGCTAAATTTTTTTATTTTTAGTAGAGATGTGGTTTCACCATGTTGGTCAGGCTGGTCTCGAACTCCTGACCTCATCATCTGCCCTCTTTGGCCTACCAAAGTGCTGGAATTACAGGCATGAGCCACTGTGCTCATCCTCCCTCCCTGCTTAGTTTCTAATTGAGTTTACTTGGATCTTCTTTTCTCTTTTCTTGGTTAATATCACTAATAGTATATCAATTTTATCTTTTCAAAGAACCAGCTTTTTGTTTCACTCATGTTTTGTATTTTTTTATTTCAATTTCATTTAGTTCTGCTTTGATCTTTGTTATTTATTTTCTTCTACTGGGTTTAGGTGTGGTTTGTTCTTATTTCTCTGGTTCCATGAGGTGTGATCTTAGATTGTTTGTGCTCTTTCAGATTTTCTGTATCAGGCATTTAAGGCTATGACCTTTCCTTTTAACACTGCCTTTGCTGTATCTCAGAGATTTTGATAGTTTGTGTCATTATTATCATTCAGTTTAAAGAAATTTTTAACTTCCATCTTGATTTCATTGTTGACTCAACAATCATTCAGGAGTAGATTATTTAATTTCCATGTAGTTGCATGGTTTTGAGGGCTCATTCTGGAGTTGATTTTCAATTTTATTCCACAGTGGTCTGAGAGAGTACTTAATGTAATTTCTTTTTTCTTTTTTTATTTTGAGATGAAGTCTCACTCTGTCATCCAGACTGGATTGCAGTGGTATGAACTCGGGTCATTGGAATCTCTGCTTCCCAAGTTCAAGCAATTCTCCTGCCTCAGCCTCCCAAGTAGCTTGGACTACATGCAAGTGCCACCACACCCAGCTATTTTTGTATATTTTGTAGAGACAGCTTTTCACTATGTTGGCCAGGCTGATCTCCTGACATTGTGATCTGCCCACCTCGGCCTCCCAAAGTGCTGGAATTACAGGTGTGAGCTACCACACCTGGCCTGCAATTTCTATTTTCTTAAATGTGTTGAAGTTTGTTTTGTGGCCCATTATATGATCTATCTTGGACCATATGCTGACAAATAGAATGTATATTCTGTAGTTTTGTAAATGTTTGTTAAGTTAATTTGTTCTAGGGTAGAGTTTAAGTCTATCGTATCTTTGTGTCTTAAACAGTTTCTGTAACATTAATATTATAAACAATTTACAATAGCTGTCAAAACATAAAGTAATTGTAAGAAACTCAGGTACTATATTACCTTAACTCCGTTTTCTACAAGATATAGTCAAAATAATGTTAAAGATAGTGAACTCTTTAAGTGCAATATACAAAATGTTGTCAACTTAATGATGGCAGTGGTGGTCCATTTGGAGCAGTAGCAGTGAAGACACTGGCTGCAGTGGGGAAGGCTCAGCCAGGGTTGTATGCTCTGCAGGGCTGGCAGGAGTCAGGAACAGGCAGGAGCCCTACTTCCTACCAAGTTGGTGGGGTGGGTGCCCCACACTCCTGGATGTGGATCTGGACCTGGGAATCCCTGTGCTCTGGGGGACCCAGGAAGGCACCTCCTGACCATGAAGGCTCAGAAGTGACTGCCCCTGCTGCCTGGCATCTCCTGGTGTCCACTCTGATTTTGGAGCAAAGTTATGGCCAAGCAAAGTTGGGGCCAAGACACTGTTGTGCCCTCACTCCTACCACCTTGGCCCCTCCAGACTTTGGGTATTGATGAGTGTGGAAGGGACTCCAAGTGGCTGAGGGCAGCTGAGCATAGGCCTACAGGCTCCTATGGATACAAACAGCCTGGGTGCTGTGGAGGCCTGTGGATGGTGGCAGGCAGACAGGCTTCTGGGTGGAAGGGGCAGGTCTCGGCCCACCTTCAGGTCAGGGATGTCCTGAGGCTTGGGGGCCAGGTTGCCAGTTCTAGGTGAAGTCTGCAGCCCAGAGTGAGAAATTCATTGATGACCATTCCAGTAATCAGATGGCACTTTTTCCAGGCATACCCCTGGCTGTCCATGGACCAATCATCATGGACTTTTTCCTTTCTGAGCCCATAAAAACTCCAGACTCAGACAGACATGGAGACTACCAGCTGTGGTAAGGAGCTACCCACTTCATGTCTTGTCAACTCCTTGGAATGAACTGCCTGCAGAAAGGAGCTACCCACTGTGGGTCTCCTACGCACTGACAGCTGGAAACTTGTTGGGATGACCTGCTTGTTCAGTTCTCCTCAGAGGTGTTCTGTTGCTCAGTTAAGCTCCTATCTGTCTTGCTCACCCTCCAGTTTTCTGCATACCTCATTCTTCCTGGATGTGGGACAAGAACTCTTAGCCCATCTAATGGCAGAACTGAAACAGCTGTAATATAAACAAGGCTGAAACATATCCCCCCGTGTTTGCTTGCTCACACACCCCTCACCACTCCATACCTGGCTTGCCTTTGTTAGACATGAGATCTGGACCAGTAGTGTGAGCCGAGCGCAGCCTGATGGGCTGAGTGGGAGGAACAAGGCCAGTGGGCATAAGCAGTACTCAGGCAGAAGGCACCACCCCCCCCAGAGGTTTCCAGCTGGTGAAACAACACCTCAAGTGTCATGTGACACTAACATATTATTATTTGTAATACTGTTAAAATTTTATTTTCTATAATTAATGTAGCAAGGCTTCAAGTTTAAGCAAACTGGAATTGTTAGTTTATACAAGAATTTAAATAACTTCAGATTTCATTGAGTCAAAAGTTTGGATTTATTTTACTAATCATGATGAAATATCATGCATGACCTAAACTAAGCTTCAGTCTAAGAAGGATAAAGACTTAATAGATATAATTTCCTCCCACTATTGTCCTCACTTTCAAGTCCTCCTCAGTTGTCTATACTCTTTGCTGCCATATTCACCTTGCATTTAGCACAGGATAGCTCTTTCCCACCTGAGTTTATATTTATATAATCATTACTTCAGGGAATCTCATTCTAATAGGGAAAGTATTCCTGAGATTTTACACTTCAGCTCTCCTTTAGAAAAATGAGAATAATCTGTTTTCTTGCACAGATTTTTGGTTCTCTGATGGGAACAGTGGTAAACACTATTGCTAATCAGTCACGTGTAGTGTCTTTTTTTCTCTCCAAGAACTAAGAGACTTATAGTTATTACCTACAGAGACACAGAGAAATAAAGTACATGAAAATTAACGCGCAAATATATACTTAAAAGAAAACAGAACACTTGAGAATATTCACCAGAATTGCACATTCCTACTTTATAGGCAAGTGTATTTACCACTTATAGCCATGCCTGTTAACAAGGACGATGGATTCTTGTTGAACCCATGTGAAAATATGGTAATTTTTATGGGAATAACAAAACTAGATCAGATCAGGTATCTTAACTGTGTAGTTGTTAAGTAGGGAGAAAAATACATCATTTAAAAATATTTTGCTTTTATCTCCAAAAGTTTAATTTACCAAATTACTACGAGTTTTAATAATTTAAGAGAAAAGCAGTTTTATACTGGGAAAATATAACATTAGAACATTGACCACATTCCAAGCAAATCCATGATCATCCCTCATTTGTTTATGCCCTATGTAGTTAATTTTTGCTCTGCTCTATCCTGGGCTAGCAGTCTTGTAAATTCATCTGTCTCTTGGCTAAAGTTTGGAAATTCTGACTAAGTCCCTTCATATGGTATCTAAGTTGTTTAAATACTGCCATTCAGTGTCTCTATCCAGAAGTTACCTGACAGAGATTTTTCCATTGGAATCTGAGACAGTTCTTTGTTGAACAGGAATTGCTTTGTAAGTGCTTTAAGGAATACATCAAAGTAAAATCAAAAGCTCTTTGTACATGACAAAAGACTTAAAGTAGCTGTGATTAACTTACTATAGAAAAAATTTCAAAAGTGAAAGATTGATGAGAATCATAACAAGTGTAGTATAACTGACCGAAAATTTTGTTCCTTTCGTCACATGCGAAACAAAATAAAAGTTAATCAAAAAAATCTGTTAATATAATAACCCTATTTTCAAAGATAGTGGCTATTACATCTATTATCTAAAACTAGAGAAACACAATCTTTACCAAAAGAACATTCAGATAAAATACATAATTCTGAGACTTAATTTACCATGGGTATAACACCAAATACATATTAGGAATATACTAAGGATATAACATTGTGCCTATAGTTAAGAATATTGTATAGCACACTTAAAAAACTGTTAAGAAGATTGATCTCATGTTAAGTGTTCTTACTACAATAAAAAAAAATAGCAGTTAAAAAAGAATACTAAGTAAAGATATTTAGTCTGCAGTAGGTACAAAAGTATCTGTATTAATAAATTCCATAAATAAGTGATGTGAATCCACAGTAAAAATCACTTACTGAGAAGGAGTTAGATTCAAAAGTAAAAAAATGAAGTGGGATTTAGTATAACAAAAGATCATGAGATCTATGGGGGAAAAAAGAAGGACTGTATTTTCTATAAAAAACAATCTGACAATTCAGGAGATGCAGCGTCAATGTAAAAGGAAAGTTCACTTGATTGGGGATTGGAGATTTTAAAGATTATAAAAGCAAAATCCACAGGGCAGGTAAGGGAGTCAGGAATTGAGGAACAGAGTCCTGTTCGGATGACCTTTAAGTCACAAAACACGAGCCTCTTTGATTGGCTGGATCTGGGTAGTCTGTTGGTTGTCCCAGGTGGTCTGTTGGTGGTAAGTTGGGAATTTTCAGCTGCAGTTTATCTCAGCACTGTCAACAAAAACTGGTTTGGCTTGATTGCAGAAAAAGAGGTCCCATGATGCTTTTACAATATTGTTTCAAAAGCAACAGTGTGGGGACTACTCTCTCACCAGCCATGGCTACCTGATTCTGTTTCAGTTTTAAACAACTCAGTGAGCCACAAAGAGTCCATTTCATTTGTCAGCCAGGGCCATACTTTAACAAAGTCAACATAAAAAAATCTCTGAAATTATTACTAATTTATTACTAAAAATCCTGTATAGTTTTTGTCCGATATCAGTCAATGTAGTACCAGGAATGATAAATCTAAAAATTTGAACTCTGAGGGCACTGGTGATATTTTTGTGAACTTCCCATATATGATAAAACTTCTTAAATATTTATATTAATAATAGTTTTCCATAGAAATTCAAATTGAAGAAGAACGTGTATCTTCTGATTTGAGAACTCCTCTCATGCAAAGAATCCAAAATTAAGTATAAAATAAACCTAATCATTTCTAGTACTTTTTGCAAGGTGAAAGAACATATTATTTGTAATTTTCCAGGGTTCGCTAGGAAATATGAAAGACAATGTTAGGTCCAAAAGATAAAACTATTCAGTATTGAGGTGGAAAAATATCAAATGTCAGAATATATGAACGCTTACTTAACATAGGATCACAAATTTTTTAGAAGCACCACTTGGCTGCCTTTCAATCCAAAGTGAAAATAAAAGACTTTTAGAAGTAAATAGTGGAAGTGATATGATTGTAAAGCACCTTAGCTACTTCCTATGTAGGACACCTTTGTTTTTTCACATAGTCAAGGACATATACAATCAACATAAACCACGAAAGATTGTTCGGGTAAAACACAAAATCTCTGTCATCTATTCAGATTACACAGAAAGTAAAGAAAAATCTTTCATAATCTTTTATTAAAAGCAAACCAATAATTCAAGAAAATTTTCTTTTAAGAAAGAAAAAGCCAAATTTAAATTTTGCATCTATGCAATACAGTCATACATCACTTAATGTTGGGGACACATTCTGAGAAATGTGTCCTTATGTGATTTTGTTATTGTTTGAACCTCATGGAGTTTATTTACATAAACATAGATGACATAGCTCACTACACACCCAAGCTATATGGTATAGCCTATTGCTTCTAGGCTACAAACTGACATACAACACATTACTGAACTTAATACTATAGATCATTGTAACAAAATTGTAAGTATTTTTCTAATAAACATATCTACACATAGAAAAGTTACAGTAAAAATACAGTATTAAATATTTATGAGATCATTGTCATGTATGTGGTCTGTTGTTTACTGAAATGTTATGAGAGACATGACTATATTTGATTCTGAAATCTGTTTGAGAATCTTATAAATAAATCTGTCAATCCATAGCCAGTTTGACCTTAGAAAAATTCCATTTCCATGAGTTCTATAATTTTCTCTACATGTAGGTTTTGCCTGCATTTTTCTCTTTTTCATTTGGAACCACCAATCCCTTTTACTTTGGCACAAAACTGTATTTTTCCTTAACAAAAAATACATACCATGTACCTCGCACATAAAGTTGGACTGCTGTCAGTATTACTCCTAGCAGTGCCTCATAACATTTCTTTATTTTGTGGGAAATTTAAAAATATTTTAGGAATATTCAAATTATGTAAGTGGCATTTATCTCTAAGCCAAACAGAACAGAGCCATTTTAGAATATTTTGTAGTCAAATTTGGTAACAGTCTCCAGAGATAGGAAAATATTACACACCCTGGAAACACAAGCATACATAGACACAGATAAAGAGAGAATAGCTTCAATTATAAAATATCTACCATGGGCCAGCCAAGCACACCCACAGAAATACAAAACTCAAAACTCAATAGTTTATATCAAGGAGTTTTCCCATTGAATACAAATTCTTAATTGACTTGAGCTCAAAATAGACAAATAGAAAACAAACAAAAAACAGATTCTGTACTGTCTTTCATATATACACATTTCATATATATATAATTGCACTTTAGGTTCTGGGGTAAATGTGCAGAAAATGCAGGATTGTTGCATACATACATACATGTCAATGCGGTTTGCTGCCTCCATCCCCCCTTCACCTGTATCTGGCATTTCTCCCCATGTTATCCCTCACCAACCTCCCTACCCCCCACTATTCCTCCCCATTCCCTCCCAACAGACCCCAGTGTGTCATGCTCCCCTCCCTGTGTCCATGTGTTCTCATTGTTCAACACCCGCCTATGAGTTATAACATGAGGTGTTTGATTTTCTGGTTCTTGTGTCAGTTTGCTGAGAATGATGGTTCCCAGATTCCTCCATGTCCCTACAAAGGACATGAACTCATCATTTTTTATGGCTGCATAGTATTCCATGGTGTATGTGTGCCAGATTTTCCTTGTCCAGTATATCATTGATGGGCATTTGGGTTGGTTCCAGGTCTTTGCTATTGTAAACAGTGCCTCAATGAACATAGGTATACGTGTGTCTTTATAATAGAACAATTTGTAATCCTTTCGATATATACTCAGTAATGGGATTACTGGGTCAAATGGAATTTCTATTTCTGGGTCCTTGAGGAATTGCCACACTGTCTTCCACAATGTTTGAACTAATTTACACTCCCCTCAACAGTGTAAAAGTGTTCCTATTTCTCCACATCGTCTGCAGCATCTGTTGTCTCCACATTTTTTAATGATCGCCATTCTAACTGGCATGAGATGGTATCTCAATGTGGGTTTGATTTGCATTTCTCTAATGACCAGTGATGATAAGCATTTTTTCATGTTTTTGGCCTCATATATGTCTTCTTTTTAAAAGTGTCTGTTTATGTCCTTGTCTTCCACCCAAGAAGACAAGTTATTTATAAACCATCTATTTACAGAGATCAACAAGTGATCAGGCCATAAAACTGAAATAAGCTGGCACTAGAAATAAAAATAAATTATTGTAATATCCTTTTTGAGTACTCAAAAGTATCAAAGTCAATGAGTGCTACTGTCAACAGGCATTGCTATTGGACAGGAGTCTGGAACACAGGTCAGGAGCTCTCCTCTGAGCTCCTCATCTGGACCATAAGGGAAACCTGAAGGCCTTGCTAACTAGATAAATAAGACTCTAAGGGTTAGATCGAATTCTATCCAAGTCATGGCACCACATTGTCAAAGACAAAATGCACCAATTAAAAAGATGGCTTAATTGAAGATAATCCAATAGTGAGAACATTTATTAATGAGGAAATATCTCATAAAAGAAAGGTTACCGGGGATTTATAGAGGTACCTAAACAAAGAATCATCTGGGGAAAGATAAAGAAAGCACTTGTTGTAGGATATCATAGATAAGGTTGTCCCTTGTACATAGTCATATCCGTAGAATACAAAAAGATGGAGAGCATATTAGAAAACCAACCATTGATATGACTTCTTTACTATCATCTTGGAGCACACAGTGTCTTCTCTCTGTGCTTTTAGATGACTCTCACTTGTCTTCAGGGAGCACAGAGCTTAAGCAATCTACAAAATTATCACCATAGTGAAAAACAGTCCGACAGTTTCTTACACAGTTAACAATTTACTTGTATGACCTAGCCATTATGCACTTAGATATTAACACAAACTAATTTAAAAATGTTTTGTGAATATTTATAAGTGCTTTATTTTTAGTGGGTTCAACCAGGGCAATAATATGTGAATTGTGGTAGGTCCGTATAAGAGAATACTACTCAAAAATAAATTGGAAAATACTGATGTATGCAACAAGAGATATTCATCTAAAAATATTATATTGGAAGAAAAGAATTAGGAAAAATAAGTTTATCGTATAACTCCATTTTTGTGAAGGCTGGAAAAACAAATATAATCAAGAGAGAAAAAAGAGGTGGTTTTCTGAGGGAGAATTAAGAGGACTAACTGTAAAAGTGTACAAGGGAAATTTCTGACATGATGGAAATGACTGGGGTGTTGATTACAAAACATCCTAGGAATTAACTAGGGTGTTGATTATAATATTCATTAAATGTCATAAAATTACAGGCTTAAAATGTGTTTCTTTTCTCTTTCTTTTCTTTTCCTTTTTCTTTTTCTTTTTCTTTTTGAGTCTCACTCTGTTTCCCAGGCTGGAGTGCAATGGCATTATCTTCACTCACTACAATCTCTGCCTCCCATATTCAAGCAATTTTCTTGCCTCAGCCTCCTGTGTAGCTGGAATTACAGGCACATGCTACCATGCCCAGCTAATGTTTGTATTTTTAATAGAGATGGGGTTTAATCATATTGGCCAAGCTGATCTTGAACTCCTAACCTCAAGTGATTCACCCTCTTTGGCCTCCGAAAGTGCTGGGAATATAGGTGTGAACCACTGTGCTCAGCCTAAAATATGTTTATTTTCTGTGAAAATTGCATCACTAATTATACCTACTAATATTGTACCCACTAATTATATACATGAATATTGATTAAAAATGTATTTGAGAAAATTAGCACATTTTATTATATTTTAAAAACACTTGAAAGAACTGGAGAATAATGTTTTGATATTAAGTATTAGCAGAAATACATCATTTTCATGTTCATTTTCCTACAATCACCATCTTGTCTTTTATTTATTTTTCAAGAAATATTAATGTAAGTGGAATTCTGAAGGGATCATATGCAGAATGGTAAAAAATAAGGCTTTAGAGTTAAGATTGCCACTTCTCAACTCTTACTTTCATCTCTAACTACCTGCAATACTTTGGGCAAATCTCTAAAGTTATTTGTAAATGGAAATGATAGCACTACAGTCTATCATATATTGTTGAGATTAAATGTTTTAATATGTAGAAAGTGTTTACTTATGTACCTGGCAAAAACTAAGTTATATTTGTTTTAGATTTCTGGTTTCTGTTTTTTGTGTGTGTTTATGTTTTAGTTTTTGAAAATTTTTAGATCTTTATTTTGAAATAATTTTGAACTTACAGAAAAGTTAAAAGATAAAGAACTCTTAATACCTTTCACATGGTTACTCTATTTATTCTAGTAAATTTATATCATTTGCTTTTTGAAATCTCTATCTCAAACTCTCTCTGTCTCTCAATCTCTTTTTTTGTCTTTCTTGATTTATGTATAACATATATGTATGTGTATGTATATATGTATATGTCCTTTATTTTTTAACTAATAAAAATATTGATTAGAGGTTAATTTCTTTACTTAGATACTAACAAAGAGAAAGCCAGATGCTATTAGTTGATCTATTTCCTGAATATTCCATCTACAAGTTTCATTTTGTCTAATTTTGGAAATGCATTAATAGTGATCTAATAAAAGGTTAATTTGGGAATGAGATATAATACTTGTCATCAAATTTTAACTTATTTATCTTACCTTTTGTAATTTTGACTTTTATTTTATATTCAGGGTGTATATGTTCAGGTTTTTTACACAGGTATATTGCCTGTTGCTGAAGTTTGGGGTACTTATGATCCCAGTACCCAGATAGTGAGCATAGTACCCAATAGATAGTTTTTTAGCCCTTGCCTCAATCCTCTTCACCCTCTCTATTAGTTCCCATTGTCTACTGTTCCTATCTTTATGTCCATCTGTTTAGTTCCTACTGATAAGTGAGAAAATTTAGTATTTGGTTTTCTGTTCCTGCATTAATTCACTTAGGATTATGGCTGCCAGTCTATTAATGTTGCTGCAAAGTATGTGATTTCATTCTTTTTCGTGGTTTCATGCTATTCTATAGCATATCAACTACCAACATCATTTTTCACAAAATTAGGAAAAACAGATGATAAAATTCATATGGAACCCAAAAGAGGGCTAATAGCCAAAGCAATCCTAAAGGGGGAAAAAATCAGAGGCATCACATTACCCAACTTCAAAGTATGCTACAAAAACCAAAACATCATAATCATGGTACTGGTACAAAAAGAGACATGTAGACCAATGAAACAGAACAGAGAACCCAGAAATAAAGCTGCACATCTATAACCATTTGATTTTTGACAAAGTCAATAAAAATAAACAATGAGGAAAGGACTTCCTATTTAATAAATGAAAATGGAAAAACTGGTTATTTCTATGCGGAAGAAAGAAACTAGACAACTACATTTTACCATATTAAAAAATTAACTCAAAATAGTAATGGTATAAAGATCTAAATGTAATACCTCAGAGTATAAAAATCCTAGAAGAAAATCTAGGGAATATAGCATTTTGGACATTGGCTTTACAAAGAATTTATGACTAAATCCTCAAAAGCAATTGCAACAACAAAAAAAAACTTGACAAGAGCTTCTGCACAGCAAATAAAGCTGTCAACAGAGTAAACAGACAACCCACAGAATGGGAGAAAATATTTGCAAATTATGCATCCCACAAAGGTCTAATATCCAGACTTAACAGTAGAAAAGGAACGACTTAACAGTAGAAAAACAACCCCATTCAGAAGTGGGCAAAGGACATAAACAGACACTTCTCAAAAGAAGACATACATGTGGCCAACACACATATGAAGAAATGCTCAACATCACTAATTATGAGAAAAATGCAAATCAAATCTACAGTGAGATACCATGTCACACCAGTCAGAATGCATATTATAAAATAGACAAAAAATAACAGAGAAAAGGGAAGACTTCTATACTGCTGGTAGGAATGCAAATTAGTTTCAACCGCTGTGTAAAGCAGTTTGGAGATTTCTCAGAGAACTTAAAACCGAACTACCAACTGATCCAACAATTCATTTACTGGGTTTATACATAAAGAACATAAATCATTCTTTCTACAGAAAAGGTATATACATTCATATGTTCATCATAGCACTATTCACAATAGCAACAACATGGAGTCAACCAACAAGCACATCTTCTTTTTTATTATTGGAATTTGTTTAAAAAAAGACTCTGTAGCACTGCATTGAATATTAAATATATGAGTGACATTTTTTAAAGTACAGACTCCATAAGGACGTTATAAACTTAGAATAACTGCATGCAGAGTTCTCTCTTTCCCTCTCTCTCTCTATATATATACGTGTGTGTGTGTGTGTGTATAGTATGTACAAATTTATTCTATTATTTAATGTATATAGGAGAAAATGAAATAAAACCAACATTATGTCTGATATTGACATAAGTTTTACTGTTTAATGAATATAAAATAGTTGTATTGATTTTGAATCCTATAAGATGCTTAACATATAAGATTCAGGATAAACCCATTAAGGAGATTTAACAGAAGCAAGAGACATGTAGAAAACAAAAACAAAAAATGGTGCCAAGAGGAATAAGAATGCCAAATTTCATGAAAGTGTATGTTGTTCATTTTACACATAGCAGAGATTTCACTGTTTATAGAACTGGGCAATGAAATCACTGGTTGCCATGGAGAGGATATTAATGTAATGGTGGATAAAGAAGCTAAATTGCTTTAGCTCTAAGTATGAATGAGAGACTTGAGTGAGAAGGGAAGGCACTTTTTAAAGAAGAAATGGTAGCTGTGAAGCTAGAGAGCTCTTGGCTATATAAAGATAACAACTAGAATTTAGACAATTGAGCATATTTATACCCTCAGTGGAACAACTCAATAACATGCTTAAAATTTAGGGCACAAGAGAAAGGGGTAAATAAACACTTAAGCTGGTTGTTTGGGATAATATCTAGATCAAAATGGGAAGAGTTAACACTGGATCAGAGGAATGACAATTTATTAGATAAGGTATAAATAAATAAATCACGAAGGCACAATTGTTTTATGTATCTGTATGTATGTCATACATGTAGGGAGAAATGCTCTATCACCTGTTTTCTATACAATTATTTGGTTTCAATATTTTAACAAAAAAGCTAAAAAATACAGAGAACAGTATTTCTTTTGTGTTTATTGCAAGCAGTGACTTATTTAACACTATAAACTCTGTAATTTTTAATAAAAACGCCTAATTAAATGGATTTAAAGAGTTATTGAATCTCTACATTTTTAAAGATATAGGTAACACAGTTCTTGTCTCAAGAAACATTAACCTGGTACCGATCATTAAGAAATAGATACTGTTAATGCCAGATGGAGACTAAAGTAAGGGGAGTTCGCAGCTCCATTTTGGAAAATCATTCCTAATAAGAATTAAGAGATTTTATAGAAATAAGTTACACTGCTAAAGACAGGTAGGATGTCAATAAGGGTCTTGGGAAGAGAATGCATTGCATTCCAAGAATCCATTCCAAGAATTCAGTCTCCAACAATGAGGAGGCAGAAAACATAGGGATATAAGAGTAAGAATAGAAAGTCAACAGATTTACCTTGATACAAACCCCACCAGTGATATAATTAAATAAAACATACCTACCTTTTTTGAGCTTGAAGTTTCCTCCCTAGAGACAAAGTTACAATATCTATTGTGTGTGTGTGTGTGTGTGTGTGTGTGTCTGTGTACACACTATGAGACATTATATACAAGGAATTCAGCATAGTTCCTGAAATATTGTCTAGAAGGAAACAAAAATAGAGAAAAGTTAGGTATTAAGTCTGGAATCTGGAATACTGCACTATAGAATAAATGCTGATTTGGGGAAAGAATTGGTAATTTGTGTGTAGAAACAAACAATATCAAATAGGCTCTTGGGAAAGATTAAATGAGCAGTAAAATTATCAGCTTTCTTTTCTACTCAAATAATCAATTGGTCATTAGAGTAAAATTATCTATGTTAATGTTAGAATATATTACTTTCTGCTTTATTCAATAGTAAGTCTGCCAGACTATCAGTTGCTATCTTATGCCAAAGAATTCATTGAAATTGTTATATATTGGTGTGGCAGAGGATCATCATGGACTGTACTCAAATAGCACAACTCTATGGGCTGAGAAATGACAATCATTGATGGAGAAGTTGTTTGGTCATGGGAATTTATGCAATATCTTCACTTACCTTCAGATAGCCCAACCAAGGACACTGAGGACATGATATACAAATATGGGTGCTATCTGCGACGTGGGCCTCTAGAATCCCAGGGACCGTCTTTGGCCTTTGTTGAGTTCAGTCAACCAAGATGCAGTGTATGGTCTCCATAGCTGTGATTATGGCAGATGCCTCATGCAGGTGGAGTCTCCTCCAAATGGCCTTGGCCACAGGCCAGGGAGGCAGCGAATCTCCCCAAGGTTTCCATTGCTCCCCTACTACCCAGGTGGTCTGAAAACAGAGTGGTTGTCTCTGGGCTGCCTCCAGATGGAAGCTAGCAGGAGTTAAAAGATCACATGCATGAAGCAGGTGGTGTATGTTATGCTGTGGTCTACCAAGATAGCAGTGGTGTCATGGAGGATGTAAAGAAAGAAGATATGAACTTTGTGGCTGGGAATCTGGATAATACCAAGTTTAGATCTCAGGAGGGAGAAACTGCCTACATCCAAATTAAAGTTGATGGCCTGGGAGTCCAAGTTATAGAAGATCTTGATTTGGAAGCCACAGTCATAGCAGAGGCTATAGCAGAAGCAACAGCAGGCACTGCAATTACTCCGTGAGGAGAAGCAGAGGATCGCAATGCTATTCTCTCCATTATGGCAGATATCACTTTCCCACATAGATGATTGGTTATACTTTTTGTAGAATCCATGTGGTATATAGTTTTCCTTTGCTCAGTGCAAGGTTTGCATTTTTAAACTCAAATCATTAGGTTCAGAATGGGCTAAAGTGTAGTATTGCAGTCTTATGTGATATCCCCTTGCTCCTAACACCTACCTCATGTCCAAGATTCCCTAACATCCTCTCATGTCTTTAATAAGTTGTATTTAAAATAATGTCATTGATAAGATTGTTGAAATTTAGTAGCTCCATGCTCTTCAGACCATGATATTGTGTAAATGCTTATTCTGCTCTGATTTGTGTGAAATGGAGTGGTGGAGGTGTTTGTGGTTATCTTACCTGAGGAAATTCTTAAGTTTATCTTGTGTTTCATGTATCTTCCTGTAGAACTATCTGAAGACATAGATTAAGAAGGCTCTGGATTAAGGATTTTGGAACATGTATCAATCATTTTAGGTTTGTCAAAAGGAAGACTGAGGAGGATAAGATCAATAATGGAGGCAATGGTATGACCACAAGTACTGTTTTTACAAATAAAAGTGGCAATATTGACCTTATACCAAAATGCAGGGGTTTAAAATGATTATGTACATTTCTCTTTAAACAATTACAAACAACTTGGTTACCTTTAGCTACAATTGCCTTGCTCTTTAAACTCTGGCAATTATGGCAAAATTACATTGATCATTTTGTAACTATTTTCCTTCCTCCCCGTCACCTTTTGTCTAAATAGGAACTAATGTGGGAAAAACTGGCTAATGTGTCACAGGGCTTAGTTACAACTGCTAATGTGTTACATGCTGGTGGTGTACATGTAGCTATAGAGTATCTTAAAATCTAAGATAGAGTATAATATCAATGTTGCTTAATCTGCGTATTCTCTGTGTGACTATGAGACCATTGTTACTTTATTTTCTTAAGAAAAAAAATGAAGCAAAATAGAGAGTTCCAATGTATTGGTGAATACAATACAGTTGGGAATACTTTAAGTCTCACCTTCAACTTTAATTTTTCATAATTGGCTTATATATTTAAAACACTTTAATTTACAAATTAAATTGCCAATGAGAACATTAAATTTACTTTAGACTTAGGTGGGTAGCAATACCAGTAAGCTTTTAAACTACATAAATTTTTCAACCACCAACCCTGTAATATGTTGTAGGGTAAATTTTGGCATTATTGGTTGAACTGTAAATATCAAATGCTTCTTTCAACTAGTCTCTATAATGACTAAGTTTTTAAAATTTATCTTCTGAGTACCTCTGCCTCCTGGGCCCAAATGCTTTTCCCACCTCACCTCCTGGGTAGCTGGGACTACTGGTGTGGGCCACTACATGCAGCTAATTTTTATATTTTTTTGTAGAGACAGGTTTTTATCATGTGGTCTAAAAATCCTGAGTTAAAGCAATCTGCCTGGCTTGGCCTCCTGAAATGCTGGGATTACAGGTGTGAGTCACTGCATCCTGCCATTTTGTAGAATCTGATAGTTATTGATGCTCAGGAGTTAAACTGAATACAGACTGTGACAATTAATACTGAGCATCAACTTGATTGAATTGAAGCATGCAAAATATTGATCCTGGGTGTGTCTATGAGTGTGTGGCCAAAGGATAATATTAACATTTGAGTCAGTGGACTGGGAAAAGCAGATCCACCCTTAATCTGAGTGGGCACCATCTAATCAGCTGCCAGTGCTGCTGGAATATAAAGCAGGCAGAAAAATGTGAAAAAACTAGACTGGCCTAGTCTCCCATCCTACATTATTATCCTGAGGTGAACCCTTCCTGCCCTTGAACATTAGACTCCAAGTTGTTCAGTATTAGGACTTGGACTGGTTTTCTTGCTTCTCAGCATGCAGATGGTCTATTGTGGAACCTTGTGATGATGTGAGTTAATACTTAATAAGCTCCCATTTATATATACATATCTATGTATCCTATTAGTTCTGTCCCTCTAGAGAACAGTGAATAATACAGATTATAGTACCAGGAGTGGTTCTAGAGCAACAGAATATTAAAGATGGAGTTCTTTCATTTGTTTGAGGGTTTCTGGAGTTAGCCGCCTAATGTGATTAGAGCCCAAAATGTTAAGGACTCTACTTCTAATAGTATGGAGAACACTGGTAGTCCTTGGCATGAACTATTTAGAGAGTTATGAAAATAAATGCAGTTGACGCTCCTGATTCACTACTCATGATGCAAGTTTAGCGACTCTATATGTAATACCTCTGACCATATGTGGAGAGCAATGGAACATAATGAAGCTAGATGGTTCCTCCTAAGTTCAGTGAACACAGTGATGAAAGAAAATGAATTCAGGGATTCGAACTCCCCACTTCAGAAGCAGATACTGAGCCTCAAATCTGCTAAGATTAGCCAGAGTGAGAGTCTTATCTCTGTAGAGAAAGAGCTAAAATTGTAGAAAAGCTGATACAAGCTCTTATGATGCAAGTGTCTGACCTGCAATGAAGGGTGCATGCACAGCCTGGCAAGGTGTCTACTATTAATGTGAGAGGATTGATTGGAAAAGAAGGAGATCCAGAAATTTGGAAGGGGATGTGTGAGAGGACTGTGGGGAAGCTGGGTACACTGAATTTGTAAACGCTGATGAACCTTTTTTTTTTTTTTTTTGCCAGAAAGAACAGCTTCCCCATCCCCAGAAGTGGCAACATCCCCTCCCTGACCCACGCTGCCATCAGCCTTTCCACCTTTGTCTGAGGATATAAACCCTGCAGTGCCTGGGGCAACAGGGATGGCCTCCCCTGAGACAACTGCCAGACAAGATAATGTTGACTCTCCTCAGGAGCCAGCCCCAACACCCTTGTTTGCTTCTAGACCTATAACTAAAGTCCCAGTGGGTCCCTAGAGGTGAGGTTGAGAATGTGACCCATGAGGACATGCACTACAATTGAAAAGAACTATTTGAATTTTCTGATTTATATAAGCAGAAATCTGGAGAACAGCCATGGGAATGGGTATTAAGAGTGTGGGATAATGGTGGAAGGACCATCAAGTTGGCTCAGGCTGGATTTATTGATTTGGGCCCACTAAGTAGTAAATTTGCATTTAATGTTGGAGCTCAGGAATTTAAAAATGGTTCCAATAGTTTATTTGCTTGGTTAACCAAAATATGGATTAAAACATGACCCACTGTGAGTGAGCTGGAAATTCCTGATCTCACTTGGTTTAATGTAGAGGAAGTGATTCAGAGGCTTAGTGAGATTGACACAGTAGAGTGGATTAGTCCTTTAGAACAACTCATCCCAGCTGGGAGGGTCCAGAAGATGTACCCTTAACTAATGCCTTTCAAAATATATTTGTGAGGGCAGCACCTCCATCTTTGATGGGCCCTGTAATTGCTCTTCCTTGTATGTCACATTTAACAGTGGGAACCATAGTCACTTAACTACAAAATTCAAATTCAATGGGAATAATTAGATCCCAAGCTGGCAGGGGCCAAGTGGCAGCATGCAACCATTAAAGGCAAGGTGGGTGTAGTTACCATAATGGACAGCAGAGGCAAAGCAGCAATCAGAATAGTCTGACTTGTGTAGAGCTCTAGCATTGGCTAATTAATCATGGTGTTCCTAGAAGTGAAACTGATAGGAAGCCTACTGCATTCCTACTTAATTTATGTAAGCAGAAAACTTCTAGGTCGAATGGACAAAAGATTAATTTGAATTACAAAAATAGAGATTCAAGGCCCTTCAATCAATTACCAGACTTGATCCAGTTTGCAGACCCAGGAACCCTGAATGAAGGGGAAGCCAGTTTCCCTTGATAAAAGATCTCAATACACTACCAACAATTTATGCTCTTAATCTTTCTGCCATCCTTCCCCAAGGAGACCTCTAGACTTTTACCAGGGCAACTGTTCATTGAGGAAAGGGAAATGGTCAGACATTTTGGGGACTACTTGACACTGGCTCTGAGCCAATGTTGATTGCAGGGGACCCAAAATGTCATTGTGGTCCTCCAGCTTAAATAAAGGCTTATGAAGGTCAGGTAATTAATGGAGTTTTAGTTCAGGTTTGACTTACAGTGGATCCATTGGGTCCCTGGACTCAACCTGTAGTCATTTTCCCAATGTCAGAATGCATACTTGTCATATAAATACTTAGAAGCTGGCAGAACCCTCACATTGGCTCCCTGACTGGTAAGGTGAGGACTACTATGGTGGGAAAGGCTAAATGGGAGCTATTAGAGCTGCCTCTACCTAGAAAAATAGTAAATCAAAAGCAATATGGCATCCCTGGAAGGACTGCAGAGATTAGAACACTGACTAATACACAGACATAACTCATTCCTCAGAAATCTTTTTTTTGATTACAGTATTTAACATTTTGCCTCCTCTTTTTTTGCTTTAACTGGTTATAAAGGTTTGGATTGGAGACAGCTCACTGGATCCCAATCCTTGGAGCTGGATCATTGGATTCAAATTATTATGTTGTTAAGATAGGGAGAACCAACTTGGTTGGGACAGGAATCCACTTTTATGTTCTTGGTAATCTGATCCATTAATCCTCATGGAGCAGGATCAGATTACCAAGAACATAAAAGTGGATTCCTGTCCCAATCAAATTGAATTCCTTTGGATTTTTAAATTTAACTTAATTATCTATTCCAAAGAGTTCCCCACCCCATGTTTGATAATTGGAGACCTTAAGATTCATGATGAAATTGTGTTTTGTATTTTTTGGTAAACAGGGTAAAGGGAAGACCTGGAAATATATGCTGGAGCATTCTTCTTGGAAGGAGTCAGTGTAAGCAGAAGGTAAAGAAGTGAAGGGGAAGACAGAGAGGTTCTTTAAAACAGTAAAGCAGTAAGTTGCTTCTAAATTTAAAGAAAATGAAATTGGCTGGGTGGGGTGGCTCACACCTGTAATCCCAGCACTTTGGGAGGCTCAGGCAGGCATATCACTTAACATCAGGAGTTCAGCCTGGCCAACAAGGTGAAAATCTGTCTCTACTAAAAAAAAAGATACAAAAATTAGTCGGGCATGGCAGTGCATGCCTGTAATCCCGGCTACTTAGGAGGCTAAGGCAGGAGAAACACTTGAATCTGGGAGGCAGAGGTTGTAGTGAGCTGAGATCGCACCACTGCCCTTCCAGCTTTGGCAACAGAGCAAAACTCTGTCTCAGAATAATAATAATAATTATAATAATAATAATAAATAAAATGAAATTGGGTTGAAGAATAAGTAGGTTTTTTCTTTGAAAAAAACTTTTTAAACTAAAAAATTTTAATATCTTTCTATTTAAATGATTAGTTGTGCTTGGCAGAGGACAAAATGTTTTTTTATTTATGGCATGCAACTATCTTCTCTAACAAGAAGTTACATGATATACTTATTCTTCAGGATAACTGTAGCTTTGACATAGCAGAATTAGTCAGGATGCTGGTATCTTTCCCACTTCAAACATGTCTATCAGTCTGTTCCTAGCAGCTAATTATAAAGGCAGCTTATGAGTTACAAGTCTGTTTAAACTCCTGTTTGAATCTTTAAAATAAATTGGAATGAGAAAGGTTTTATTAAAACAACTGAAGAACGAGTTAACTATTGCATTCAGATAGTCCAAAATCTCTGAAGAGCTATTTGATCCTCACTGCATTTAATCTAAAAATAATTAACTTGTGACTCCCATTACTACACATCAAAATGAGGGGAAAACTCTGACGTGTTCTATTTGACGTTCTGTATATATGCTAACATTTTCGGGTCATATATACTAATTTTTGTTTTCCTACTGAAATGAGAAAAGTTCCCTTATCCCCTTCACAGGGCATGTGACTAGAGGTGTGGCTCCTTTTTTCAGTGCCCCATAGCTCAAACCTCTAGGGAAAGCATGCAGACAGGCAGGTTGTGGAGTGCATGGGCTCCAACCACACGGCAGCTAGGGGTGAATGTTTACAGCTCCTGAAGCTCTAGTGGGCATGTGTTACAGTGTGCTCTCTTAGTTTTGCCATCTGTAGGCAGTTTGTGTTAATCAGCTCAATTAGACCCTCTACCTTATCACAAGGACAGAGGGCTTTCTGTATCCTGGGTGCCTTGGTATACAGGAAAAATCGCATCACACGTGAGCTTGGGGAATGAGTGGAAGGTTTTATGGAATGGCGAAGTAGTTCTCAGCAGATGGGATAGGGAGACAGAAAGGGGATGGAGTGGGAAGGTGATTTTCCCCTGGAGTCCGCTGTGGCCTCTCCTCTGATCTCCCTGACCATATTCCCCTCTGAGTCCACATCATTCTGTCAGTTGGTAGCCTGCAGGCATCTGACAGTGCCTGTCAGTGTGCTCTTCCACTCCTCTACTCCTCTCCATGTCTAGCCGCCTGTGTGCTCCTCTGCTGGTGTGTTTCTCTGAACATCTGGTCGCTTGTGTTCATGCCTGCTAGGGTCTCAGGGTTTTTACAGGCACAGAATGAGGGCACGGCAGTCCAGGATAGTCTTGGAAAATAAAACATTTGAGTGCAAAAGCAGGAAAGCTGTTCTAACCTAGGTACGTGGGCACAGGCCTGAGAGTGGACCCTGTCTTTCCCCTCCCCAAGGACCCCTTCTTTTTCCTCTCAGCACTGCCCTATCCACCTCTCATATCACTACTGCTTCACAATGAAGTATTTCCAAGAATAGTATAGAATAATTAAGACTGTACTTCTAGTCACACCTTTCATGCAATAATATGGTTATAAATATGAATAAATTTTATTAAATGTTAATTAGTATACATGACTGGAAATAGTTCAATCATGCAAACATGATAAATGACTGCTGATCATATTATATTTGGAGAATCTACATGGAAGGATTTGATTATGCATTACAGTTGCCACAAGGAGATTAACTACTATTGTTGAGCTGGAGTAATAAAAAGCTCTGCCCTATATTTATTTTGATTTTTAGTATGCTTAGCATATAAAAAAATAAGTCTGAAGAAACATGTTCATTAGAATCTTCACATTTTGTATGGTTTATATCATGAATTAATTATAGTTATTAGATTTATTAACACTGGATGACAGTCTAGGAATTTTTATTCTGAAGTCACACCAAATGAGGTCAATTGGTATTAGGAAAAATAGTCATGTGATACTCAGAGGATCAAGAGGATACCATAAAATTATTTTAAAACAATTAAAGTTCTTAGTGTACTCTATAAGCTGTCATAAGTTTCTCTAGGCTTC
This sequence comes from Plecturocebus donacophilus, assembly GCA_004027715.1. Lineage (NCBI taxonomy): Eukaryota > Metazoa > Chordata > Mammalia > Primates > Pitheciidae > Plecturocebus > Plecturocebus donacophilus. The sequence continues at coordinate 26,847 of PVKP010016258.1, forward strand.
TTATTCACTAATTGACAGTGCAGAGGATAAAATATATTAGATAGAGTTATAGTTATTTTTAAAGATTTAATATTCTGTGATGTTTATCCTCAACTTTGAAGAAAATCTCTCAAAACTGACATTTTCTCTAAGGAGTACAAGTGTTTGTGATTACTATATGTAATCGCTACAATATTTTCATTAACTTTTTCATACTCTCCATTTATCTCCAAAAATGTCTGTAAATGTTAGTTTCAATTCTTCACAATTATGGTTATATTTTCTTTAGCTCTATACTTTCCAATGCAAGTCTCTCACATAATACTTTAAATTTGGTACAGATTACCAAATGTTTGAGTTATTTTTACAATGTAAAGCACTACAACAAAAAGAAATTATTTTGACCTTGTGCAAATTTAATAAAGTAGATTTAAAAAAAGAATATGACAAAATTTTTAAGTAACTTTCTTGTTGCAATATCATAAGATGATTCAAATGTAATGAAATAAAATATGCAAACCAGTTTGTGCATTTGACTTTTTTAAAATACTGTAATTAAAGGGCCATTTGATTATCCTTGTATTCATATTTTTGTCTGTTGTGATTCATGTTTTCTCACTTTTCAATAAAAATGTATGTGTCTTATAGTCGTGATTTTCAATGCCATATACACCATTCCTTATGGAATAAATCAATATATATTTATCAAGCAGTTACACTACACCACCAAGTTTTAATGCTCTGCATATAGATTAGCTCTGTGGGGAATTTGTCACTGAAATTTCAATATATATAATCTTATTTCAGATTTCATGACATTCATATTTCCAACATTTGACTTATAAAAGTATAAGTTAAGTATATGAATAAATGAGTAAAGAAAGCACTGCTGAAAAAAATAACAACCTGTAGGAAATTACTGCACATAAAAGATCTCTACTGAAAAGTTTTCTCACTTAGAAAAAAATAAATGCAGAAATGTTTTTATTTTGAAGCTTATATTACTAGAAGATTGAGATCACATTTTTTAATCTGCTGCACGTTTAAGGAATGGTTGTATTTATTAAATATATAAATTAAAGGTTAGGCTTGTTTCTCTTTTTCTTTTTTTAATCAGAAATCAAGAAATTTGAGGAAATGGAAATTTTTCTCTTATCATATGTAATTCCCCTTTCCTTTCATTCTTTTCTTCCTTCCCTTCCTTCCTCTTTTTATCTTTCTTGCCATTGATATACTCTTCCTTTGTCATTAATGCAATCAAAGAATTTACATTGCATTCTTCCTATATGGCAGATATCATGCCAGCCATCAGAAAACAGTGAAAAAAAAAACATATGATTATTAGATATCACTGCTAATAAAAAGAATTCCCATGAGAATATTTTCAAATTAATAAGTAGTTTAGGTTATGTTACATAAGTATACACTAGGGATTGTTAGTAAATGAAAATGTTTTATGGATGAAATTTTATTCAAGCTCAAAAAACAACTTTGATAATAGCCTGAGTTTGGATCTTGTTAATTAAAGCAAACAAGTAATATGTGTGTTAGTATTTCAAATTCCAAACCATGATTGAATTTGTCAATTCTACCTTCCTACTGCCATTGTGATATATAGTGAATGCCATTAGGATCACACATCAGCTCTTCTAAAAGAATGCCCTACAGTATCAAGATGGTGGCCAATTAAGATAGTGGTTTTGGTCACTGAAGTGTCTTGGAAATAGTCTGCCAGCAGCTAAGCTTTCATTTACCACAAAATCTGTCAAGAGAAATGACCTTGCTGCATATTTTAATTTTCAAAGGAAATATGAGAGAACTACTTTCAATTTTATCCAAAGAAACTGGACTAGCCAGATAAGATGAATGAAGTCTTAACTAAATCATTTTGGCAGTGAATAAATCAAAGTTTAGAGGTAGCTGCTAAGTGTTTTTAGCTGCTAAAATGCATTTAAGTTTTTATACAAGGAGGGCAAGCTGCTATTCAGTCATTTTGTAGCACAGCAGGCTATCAAATATGAAGATGCTCCCAGGATTTTGTAAAAAAAAATTATTGAAAAAAAGATTATCAAAGTCTTCTTGCATGCAGGGATTTAATATCATGCTCATGTGCGCATGTGTGTGTTTATTATTTAAATATATTTTAAAGGATTTAGTAAATTTGGCACTAAATGCACCAGGTGGTAGGTTTAATTGAAGGTCTGTAAGATATTCAGAGGAAAAAAAACTTTTGGGGAAATTATTAATTTTTATGATTTTCTAAAATTTTATATATAACATTTTAAAAAGGAGCAAACATTGAGCAGAAAGTATAATAAGTTTACTCAGAATTCTGGATATTTTCTGGGACTACTTTTTCATTTCTTTTAAAGAAACAGTCAAATGTTGGTATAAACATATTGTTTCTTGTTATTTAGAGTGTTCAATTCTTCTTGGTAAAATGCACTCGAGAAACTGAAAAACTGTTGTTGCTTGTTGTTTTCTGCAGAATTCTTAAATTTCCTCACAAGCGAATCCATCATCATGTGTACTTGGTGTTTCCAGATTAAGTAAGACTTTGGATACCATTCTTTAGAATTCTCAACTATTTAAGCAAATTTTTAATATTTCTTCTGCTTGATTTACTATATAGGGAGTTCTCTTTTCATTTCAGATCTCGATGCTTTTAAAATCATATAATCAACTTCTTAGGAGTATTTGGATATACCCTGGGAAGAACAGTGGCTGCAGTTAGATCTGAATTGCTACCTCATTCTAATTTTACACTAGAAACTTAAGTACTTTGTGCCTCACAAATTTAAAGGATTCATAGTTGATTGTTGGAGCCTAAAATTATGTAATCCATTCATTTGTGATAAGTAATGAATTATGATTTGTATGTGAGAACCATACCTACTGTGTTTACCATAATTGCAGTCATATTTTACCTCAGTGTTTATTGTAAGACTCAGTGGAGCTACATCAGATAGAAAACTATAGTACATAAATTCACTCACAACTTAGGTTGGTTAAAATAGAAATCGTGAAGATTGCTGGTTACTTTTCTTTGCTTACCATGTATATCAGATATCTAATAAGCACCACCCCTGTTAACCAGTTTTATTAATCTACATAGAGATATTTGTAGAGAAGTTATTTAACTCAGAACATTATGAATAACCAGGCTACATTTTTGAAAATATGAATGCGTCAACTATACTAAAACTAGAAGAAATGTACACAATATATCAAAAATGACATCTACTAGGTTTATATGTAAGTCTCCGCTATGCTTATTAAGAAAACAGTGAGAAATATGAACAAGTTAGCTTAAGGGATTATTTATCAAAAATGCTTCACGGTTTTATGTAAAAAACAAAATAGTTTCAAGAATAAATATGCATGTGACATTTCTGATAAAATATACATCACAGATGATAATGCTTGCCAGAGCTGCAAAAATGTATATATGAACTGTGGATTATATAGAGTTATTGCATGTAGTATATCCCCAAGACTTATCTAATCTTAGTAGAAAAGTATTCATCTCAGGAATGAAGCTGACTTGATCCTGGTGGTTAAGTTTTTTAATGTGCTGCTGGATTCAGTTTGCCAGTATTTTATTGAGAATTTTTGCATCAATGTTCATCAAGGATATTGGCCTGAAATTGTCCTTTTTGTTGTTGTGTCTCTGCCAGGTTTTGGTATCAGGATGATGCTGGCTTCATAAAATGAGATAAGAAGGAGTCCCTCTTTTCCTATTGTTTGGAATATATTCAGAAGAAACGGTAGCAGCTCTTATTTGTACCTCTGGTAGAATTTGGTTGTGAATCCATCTGGTATGGGGCTTTGTTTGGTTGGTAGGATATTAATTACTGCCTCAATTTCAGAATGTGTTATTGGTCTATTTGGGGATTCAACTCCTTCCTGGTTTAGTCTTTGGAGGGTGTATGTGTCTAGGAATTTATTCATTTCTTCTAGATTTTCTAGTTAATTTGCATAGAGGTGTTTATAGTATTCTCTGATGGTAGTTTGTATTTCTATGGGATCAATGGTGATCTTCCCTTTATCATTTTTTATTGTGTCTGTATTATTATTCTCTCTTTTCTTCTTTATTAATTTGGCTAGCAGTCTATTTTGTAAATCTTAAAAAAAAAAACAGCTCCTGGATTCATTGATTTTTTTAAGGGTTTTTCATGTCTCTATCTCCTTCAGTTCTGCTCTGATCTTAGTTATTTCTTGTCTTCTGCTAGCTTTGAATTTGTTAGCTCTTGCTTCTCTAGTTCTTTTAATAGTGATAGGGTGTTGTTTTCAGATCTTTCCCACTTTCTCTTGTGGGCATTTATTGCTATAAATTTCTCTTTAAACACTGCTTTAGCTGTGTTCTAGAGATTCTGGTACATTGTGTCTTTCTTCTCATTGGTTTCAAATAACTTATTTATTTCTGCCTTAATTTTGTTATTTACCCAGCAGTCATTCAGGAGCAGGTTGTTCATTTTCCATGTACTTGTGAGGTTCTGAGTGAGTTTCTTAATTCTGAGTTCTAATTTGATTGCACTGTGGTCTGAGAGACTGTTGGTTATAATTTTTGTTCTTTTTCATTTGCAGAAGAGTGTTTTACTTCCAATTTTGTGGTCAATTTTAGAATAAGTGCTATGTGGTGCTGAGAAGAATGTATATTCTGTTTATTTGGGGTGGAGAGTTCTGTCGTTGTCTACTAGGTCAACTTGGTCCAGAGCTGAGGTCAAGTCCTGACTATCTTTGTTAATTTTCTGTCTCATCGATCTGTCTAATATTGACAGTGGTGTGCTGAAGTCTCAAACCATTATTGTGTGTGAGTCTAAGAATCTTTGTAGGTCTCTTAGATCTTGATTTACGAATCAATGTGCTCCTGTATTAGGTGCATATATATTTAGGATAGTTAGCTCTTCTCGTTGCATTGATTCCTTTGCCATTATTTAATGCCCATCTTTGTCTTTTTTGATCTTTGTTGGTTTAAAGTCTATTTTATGAAAGACTAGGATTGCAACCCCTGCTTTTTTTTTTTTGCTTTCCATTTGCTTGGTAAATCTTCCTCCATTCCTTTATTTTGAGCCTATCAGTGTCTTTGTGTGCAAGATCGATCTCTTGAATACAGCACACTAATGGGTCTAGACACAAATCAATAAATGTAATCCATCACATAAACAGAACCAAGACAAAAACCACATAGTAACCTCAATAGATGCAGGAAAGGCCTTCGATAAAATTCAACATCCCTTCATGCTAAAAATGCTCAATAAATGAGATATTGATGGAACATATTTCAAAATAATAAGAGCTATTTATGAGAAACTTACAGCCAATATCATGCTGAATGGGGAAAAGCTGGAAGCATTCCTTTTGAAAACTGGCACAAGACAAGGATGCCTTCTCTCACCACTCCAATTTAACATAGTATTGGAAGTTCTGGCCAGGGCAATCAGGCAAGAGAAAGAAATAAAGGAAGACAGGAAGTCAAATCATCTTTGTTTGCAGATGACAAGATAGTATATTTAGAAAATCCCATTGTCTCAGCCCCAAAACTCCTAAAGCTGATAAGCAACTTCTGCAAATTCTCAGGATACAAAACAATGTGCACAAATCACAAGTATTCTTATACACCAATAACAGAGTAACAAAGAACTAAAGATGAGCAAACTCCCATTCACAATTGCTACAAGGAGAATAAAATATCTAAAAACACAACGTAAAGGAATGTGAAGAACCTCTTCAAGGAGAACTACAAATCACTGCTCAAGAAAATAAGAGAAGACACAAACAACTGGAAAAACATTCCATGCTCATGGATAGGAAGAATCAATATCGTGAAAATGGCCATACTTCCCAAAGTAATTTATAGATTCAAAGCTATTCCCATAAAGCTACCATTGACTTTCTTCAAAGAATTAGAAAAAAACTACTTTAAATTTCATATGGAACCAAAAAAGAGCTCATACAGTGAGACAATTTTAAGCAAGAAGAACAAAGCTGGAGGCATCACGCTCCCTGACTTCAAACTATACTACAAAGCTACAGTAACCAAAACAGTTTGATACTGGTAGGAAAGCAGATATATAAAGCAATGGAATAATCAGAGGGCTCAGAAGTAATAGCACACATCTACAACCATCTGATCTCTTACAAACCTGAAAAAATAAGCAATGAAGGAAGGATTCCCTATTTAATAAACGATGTTGGGAAAACTGGCTAGCCATATGCAGAAAACTGAAACTGGACCCCTTCTTCACATCTTATACAAAGAGTAATTAAAGATGGATTAAATATTTCAATGTAAGACCTAAAACCATAAAAACCCTAGAAGAAAACCTAGGCAATACCATACAGCACATAGACATGGGCAAAGACTTCATGACTAAAATATCGAAAGCAATTGCAACAAAAGCCAAAATTGACAAATGGGATCTAATTAGACTAAAGAGCTGCACAGCAAAAGAAACTGTCATCAGAGTGAACAAGCAACCTACAGAATGGGAGAAAATTTTTGAAATCTACCCATCTGGCAAAGGGCTAATATCCAGAATCTATAAGAAACTTAAATTTACAAGAAAACAGCAAGCAACCCCATCAAAAAGTGGGTGAAGGATATGAACAGACACTTCTCAAAAGAAGACATTTATTCAATCAACAAACATATGAAAAAAAAAGCTCATCATTACTGGTCATTAGAGAAAAGTAAATCAAAACCACAATGAGATACTATCTCACATCAGTTAGAATGGCAATCATTAAAAAGTCAGTAAACAACAGATGCCAGAGAGGATGTGGAGAAACATGAATGCTTTTAATGATTGGTGGTAATGTAAGTTAGTTCAACCATTGTGGAGGACAGTGTGGTGATTCCTCAAGGATCTAGAACTAGAAATACCATTTGACCCAGCAAATCCCACTTCTGGGTATATATCCAAAGGATTATAAATCGTTCTGCTATAAAGACACATGAACATGTAAGTTTATTGCAGCAATAGTCACAATAGCAAAGACTTGGAACCAACCCAAATGCCCATCAATGTTAGACTGGATAAGGATAATGTGGCACATATACACCATGGAATACTATGCAGCCATAAAAAGGATGAGCTCATATCCTTTACAGGGACATGGATGAATCTGGAAACCATCATTCTTGGCCAACTAACACAGGAAGAGAAAACCAAACATTGCATGTCCTCACTCATAAGTGGGAGTTGAACAATGAGTACAAATGGGCACAGGGAAGGGAACATCACACATTGGACCTGTCAGGGATTGGGGGCAAGGGGATGGATAGCATTAGGGGAAACACCTAATGTAAATGACAGGTTGATGGGTGTAGCAAACCACCATGGCACATGTATACCTATGTAACCAACCTGCACGTTCTGCACATGCAATAATAACAATAATAAAATCAATACAAAAAAAGAAAAAAACAGAAATGAATTCAGTATTTCACTCTGAAATATGAAGTTAGTGAACATTTAGAATGCCAATACTGTATTGAGAAAATTTTTCATAGTTCTACTATGGTAATGGTATATTATTTATTTATTGTTTGTTTCCTTTATTCATAAATGTGTATTAAGTGTCCAGGGATTTTTTTTGCATCTATTCAAATTATTATTTTTCTTTTTTATTTTAATAGAAAAATAGTTGCTTAAAAATATCCATTCAATTTTTAACAATATTATTATTCCGACGGGTTGCCAAGCTTTTGAATCTATTAGCTGGTGTTCTTCTCCTAAAAAGTTTGGAAGTACCTACTATTTAAAAAAAAATTTTCTTCTGCCGTGAACTCCTTTGACTTTTTTTTAAAGAGTGCAATTGCCAGATGCTTTTATATGTCCCACAGGTCAGTGCATCGCTGATCGTTTTTCTTCAGTATTATCTTCATTGTTGTTCTGAATAATTTCCATTGATCAGTCTTCACATTCATTAACAATGAATTTGAATTTTTTTCACCATCTCCAGTCTGCTCTCAAACCCATCCAGTACTTTTTCACTTCACTTATTGAACATTTCAGTTCAACTTTGGCGTATATTTTGTTGTTTCCACTTCTTGCAGAGATTCCCTTGCTCCCTTGCTCTTCAATCACTGAGATTTCTTTAAATATTTACAATAACTTCTTTAAGGTCTTTACCTGCTAAATCCAACACAGGTTCCTTATCTAGTTTATCTTATATTGACTGCTTTTTTAAAAAATTTAACGAGTCACATTTTTCATGTTTGTTACATGTTTAATACTTTTCCATTTTTGACCCTGGTTATGTGAATTATGCATTGCTGAGATTTCAATTCTGGTATCATAAAGCAGTGATTTCCTCCCTTGCAGGCAGTTAAATTGTGGGTTGGAAAATGTGAACTTGTGGAAGCTTGCTTAATGTTATTCGTGGGCAGATCTATGAAAAGCTTCAGATGCCTTCCAAGTTCCTCTAACATAGTGGGACTTAAGCTTCCTACTCTTTCTCACCTGTTGATCTGGTCAGTGTATGGTTGTAAGCTTTGTTAAGACGCCTCTACAATATAACTTATTCTAGGTATCTCAGCAAGTTGTTAGCATGGGATGTTACTGAGGTTTGTCTACTCAGTCAATCTGTAGTGAGTTTCACATTGTTTCATCTCATGTGTATGTAGCCCTGCCTACATTCCCTCTTCCCTAATGCACTGACCTGCAACTGCCAGTTGCTTTAGTAACAGAATTCTGACCTCTGCTTCTTCAGCTCATCAGGACCATTTTCTGCCAACAAGCTTCTGCAAGCTCCCTGACAGACAGAAAACCTAGCTGAGCATGAAGCTCTAAAGATTTTCCTTTCTCCCTAAATATTGTGCAATGCTGGAAATAGTTTTCTCCTTGATTTCCGACTAGTTTTCATACTCGTATACTGAAGGAAGGTCTTTTTAGTATTATTTACTATGTCATGGCTTGCCACAAAAGTCTTCTGTGAACTATTTTTTACAGATGGCTTTTCATGTCTCGTGAGCTCTTTGTTTACCTATCTTCAACCAATCTCCCTGATCATCACTGATATGCTATAGGGATTGGATGCCCATCCCCTAAACACCAAGACATCTTTATTGAGATAATGCTGCTTACTCCTCAGATTCCTGGTCACTCATATAAATGGTGAAATTACATTGCTGATTCCTGTAGAAGCAGAGGCCTGATGGCTACCCCAGGAAATTCCTAAGGCTAATCTATACTCAATCTTCACATTTCATTTCTGAGGTCAGACAACAGAATATATGTCTGTACCTGTATTTGACAAAGGTTGACTTAAGGTACGAATGACTCCTTTTTCATGCTATCAGACGTTAATAGTTTCTACTTGGAGAAGAGAAGGCCTATTTCTATATAGTCCCTTTTGTAACTCTGGGGTCCTTTTCACTGTTTTCTTCCGGTGGATTCATGAAGCCAGGAGGGAGCATTACAACTTTGCTTAGGTTGTTAAGCATTAACTAAGTCTTAAATACCCAAATGTTAAATAAACAATCAGTCGTCTGGAACGTACAAAGTGTGCTCTAAATTTCATCTTTGGAGTAGAGAATTAGTTTTATATCTTACAATCTTTTAATTACTTGGGTTTCTCCATGCATCCGTCTTAAATAAACTGACCACTAAGACATTTGAAAAGATATTTGTAAACCAAGGTTTTGGAAATAGAGTCTTCTTAAAACTTCAAATATTCTAATTGGCAAAATACTAGTACCACATATTATCAACTAGGAACACTTACAGTCCTTACTGCTAAGTTATATTATACTTTGCAGTTGCTGTGTCCACAAAATCTTTAAAAGCCACTGAGAAACAGTAAACACAAGTGCACTTTGCTATTATCACCCCTTCTTAGCATATTATTTATGGTTTAGGAAAAAAAAAAAAGAATTGAGAATAGTTTTTATTTTTTTACACAACTAATGATGTATATCTTTCTTCTAAGACTGACAAAAGTTAAAACAGCATAGAAATACACTGTGGCAAAGGGAGCTAGTTATATTTACATAAATATACACATACAAACACACAAATGCTAAAACTACAATTAAACTTCCATAATGGCTGGATAGATAGAAGGCAATTTAGATTAGATGGTCAATAAAACTCTGTCAAGGAAAGTCATATTTGAAATTAAGTTTCAAGAATATATATAAAAAAGCAATTCATAAGAAGATCCCAGGGAATAAATTTCTTCAACAGTGCAAAGGCACTGAGTCTAGAAATGGCTTGTGTGGTAAGCTATTACAGTGGAGGTACAAAAGGGGAGAGGGATGTTTTCAGGTGTGAATGCTTAAGTAAGCAGTGTCTGAAAGCTATGTATGTCCCACACCATTATTTTCAGAAATCTATATTTGGTCAAAAATAGTTAACATTTTCTGTATTGCATAAAACCTAACCCTATATCTAGATGAGTTAAAAAAATTCTGCATATTTAAGACTAAATTTTATTTACTTCATCAAAAATCATTGTCACTTATATATCGTATACTTATGGAATGATAACCAAGTAAATGAATGTAACTGCTCCCAAAGCTCAATTGTCTTCTAATTTTAGTAGATGTATCGTCATTTAAGAAAGAAACACAATATTGCTAATTTTAAAAAAACTATATATTTTTTCTCATTTTTCTTCATAATTTTTACTCTTGTCAAAAATTGAAAGTGTGCTGTTACCATGGAAGCATTTGTATTTTTGCTTTAAATATTGTTGAGTGCTATTCTCAAATAACAGTGTTACCTCATGCTTTTTGGAAACAAATCATTATGCCAAAATATTATTCCTGAAAACAACATCATGCATTCAAAACATATGCTGATATAAGAGGATATTTCAAGTTCGTGTATTATATAACTACTTTTCTTATGCTGTTGTATACTTAGTAAAAATTGTGTAACTATATTTTCTGTAGAGTTAGATATATAGAATTCTCACTCTATAAAGATAGAGAATTGTTAAAGGTAGTGTATCTTTCTCGTAAAAGCTAGTTATTATTTAATTAAATTGAAATGAACATTATTTGCATTTGTAAAAGTGGATCTAGTAAATCCACTATAGAAACAATAGAAAAAAATTCTGGTTAATGATAAAATCAAAGATGCAATCATAGTCAGATAAGGTGGATATAAGAAAGTTGCAGCTCTGAAAAAATTTATATGAAAGTTAGCCTCTCTGAGGATGATGACAGGCCTTGGAATGAATATCATGATTTTATCTCTGGGTGCTAAAGTCTTCAATTTATCATGAATAGTTACCTGCAGTAAAGGGGCTGTAGAGAGAAGATTATAAAGGTGGAGTTCATACATTTTAATATCAGTGTATCCTTTCTTTCTTTCAGGAGAATAGTAATTACATTAAAAGTTACAGAATTCAAGAAGATAAGTTTCAATAATCTCCTGGTAGTTGAGGATAGGCATTCATTGGAATACAAAAATGCTGTTTTGGTTTCAGATATTTATTATATTTCATGATTTTTTACTATTATAATAGTATTTATTATATACTACATAGTATAAGTATTGATTATTTCATATTTATTAAATCTTTTGTTATAATTATGTTACATATTTTATATACATTTGAAAAAAATACGAGCTCATAAAGTTGAAAGGAAATATACATTTATAATAATTAGCATAAGTATATGTGTATTGTGTAAAGTGGTGAGAATGAATGTAATCATGTAGGAAATGAGAACAGATGCAAGAGAGGGGTGGGGATTGAGCTAGAGGACACTCAGGAATTGAAATTCTGAATGTGGAGGAGAAAAAAAGTAAAGGAAGCTGAGAAGGAAAAGAGAGACAGAATGAAATCACTGTAGCCAAAAGAAGGTATTTCAAGGAGAGTGATCAAGTGAAATGAAATCTAAATTGTGCTTACTGAGTATGGCACAATAGAAATCCCTGGTGAACATTTAAAAATTTCAGTAAGTGGTGTAGAAAAACTGCAAGAGCTGGTTCAAAAAAATGAGACAGGGAAAGAGAAAGCTTTAGACGTCTTTGGGGGAAAAGATAGCCAAGAGATGGCAGGCCACTTGAGGAAAAAAATGTTCAAGAATAATTTGTTACTTATTATTTCATTTTGTAAAAGTTTTGTTGCCATTTCAGCATGTTTATATGAACATAGATATGAACTGGTAGAGAGAAAGCAACGAAGGAGAGAGCAGGCCAGAGGGGATTGGATGCAAAACACAAGTGGACTGGCTGATCTTGAACGTAAGTAGAGACAACAAATTAATAGTTCTGAGAAGAAGCACATTATACATATATTATATATAAGGAGCATATTTTACATATATATGTTGCAGATAAAGTGGTAGATTATGTGAGAGGAGGATGAGTTCATTGTCTTCTGAATGCTCTCATTTCAACATAAAGGGTTTTGGTGGTCAGCTGTGTTTCAAGAGGGAGTAAGAGTTTCTGGTTGAAAGAAGAAAGAGAAGGCGTGGAACAGTTGTGGTGGCCATGAAATTATGTCCATAAGGTCTCTGAGTATACATTGCTTAATTGGTCCTGCATGATTCACTCTAAAATTTAGCATCTTGTTTGTGTGCCTGACAACATACTTAGGCTGTTTTCAACTAAAGTGGTAAGCTTGCTAACACAGGCCTATTCCTGAGAGATGCGGGATTTATCTGATGGGTGATTTTGGCTTAAGAATTTCTCAGCAACTGCATTGCACCTGACATTTTTTCACAGTTTTCTTCCTTCCATTCCGCTTTCACAGGGGTTGGACCCGCTTTGAGGGTGATGGCTCTTTAATCTTCCCCAAGTTACTATTCATTTTTCCTCATAAGTTTTTCCCCAATAAATCTCTTATATGTTAAAGTATGTCTTGATTTTCTGTTTCACAGAGAAGCTTAATTTGCACAGCAGGAAGATGAACTCTACAGAGTTCATAGAATACATTTAATAAGGAAATATAATAGGATTGCCAAGCAGTTCTCACATTGTGATCATGAGTTCAATGTGTAGTTAGTCACAAAGACTGTGTTCATTGCCCATGACACACCATGTAAAAGCAGGATGGTGTGGAACAGAGACTTAGGTTTAATAATGAATATTATAAGTTTCACCACATGAATATTATAAAAGGAGTAAGAAGCAGGTCTGAGACAACATACAGAGGGGTGACCAGAAGGACGGGTCATGTTGAAGTGCTTACCGAGAAAGAGAAGAATAAGTAGAAGGGATGGATACTGAAGAAATGGTTGAGTTGATAAATCAAAGGTCTTGATTAAGTAAAAGTAATCTGGAAAAGAACTACAAAAGGTCCTGGAAAGAGGAGAGGGTGGCCCAAGAGTAGAATATTTGAGGTGTGCATTGGTTGATACTGACTACATTGTGTGTAACCATGAAAGAGTGGAGAAGATCAGGTGTAGCACAGGCAATTAGAGGAGAATTTTTCCATAGCCTTGAGTATTTTTGGTGTATCTTTATTTTCATCATACTACCAAATATTAGCAATCTTCTCCATTTATTTATTTTTTCCCAAACTTTAACTATGAGTCGAAATGTATTGACTTTCTTCTGTAACAAAGAAATATCTGAAAGTGAAGAACCAGTAGGTACTGTAAAGATATACCTCTCTACTGTTTTCTGGATGCAGACAACACTGTTTTTCAGGTAAATAAGCGATCATAAATTAACAGAAAAGCAAAGTATTACAGCCTGACTTCTAATACAAGCATCATAAATATAAAGGATATGTGAACTCTTTGAAAAAATAATACAAGTGATATTATAAACCAATTATTATAAACCAATAATACAATGGTTTGTAGAAATAAAGTAATAAATATGTGCCTAATAGCAAAACAGAAAAACTAATGTGAAAAGATTAATATAGAAACTATGCAAGAGACATTGTTTGGACTTTAGACACATTTTATATTATTTGTAATAGATATTATAAACATATTCCACCTAGTATGGTCAAATCTGAATGAATTACCAAAGTTAAGAATATAGAAGACTTTTAATACAATCATAACTTTCTTGATAAAAAAAATTCCAAGCTAGAAAAATGGTGCTATTGAATTTGTTTTGTTAGTATTTTGTTGAGGATTTTTTGCATCTATGTTTATTGGAGATATTTATTGGCATGTAGTCTTCTTTCTTTGTTGTGTCCTTGTCTAGCTTGGGTATCATGGTAATGTCCATTTGTGTTACTCTAAAGGAATATGTAAAGCTTGGTTATTTATACTGAAAAGTTTGGTTCAAGGTTCTGTAGGCTATACAAGAAGCACAGTGCAGGAATCTGCATGTGATTCGGGCCTCAAGCAGCTTTCACTCATGGTAGAAAGGAAGAGGAGCTGGAGTGTGCAGAAATCACATGGTGAGATAAGAGGCAAGAGGGTTGGGAGAGAAGTGTCAGGAACTTTTTAACAACTAGCCAACCAGAACTAGCAGGAACTAATAGAATGAGAACACATACATTATTATAAGGAATGCACCAAGTCTTTCATGAGGGATCTGTCTCCATAACTCAAACACCTCCAATTAGACCCCCATCTCCAGCATGAGGAGCAAATTTTAACATGAGATTTGGAGGGATCAAACATCTAAACAATAACAGGCAGAAATTGTAGAATGAGCTTGAAAGTGTACCCTCTTTATTTTTTTGAAATTTTAGAAGAATTGGTATTCTGTTTTTAATGTTTGATAAAATTCAGGCCAGGCACCATGGCTTGTGCCTGTAATGCCCAGTACTTTGAGAGGCCAAGGCAGAAGGATTGCTTGAGGCCTGGAGTTTGAGACAAGCCTGGGCAAGGTAATGAGACCTCATCTCTACTAAAAATTAAAAAATTAGCTGGGCATGGTGGTGCACACCTATGGTCACAGCTACTTAGGAGGCTGAGGCAGAAGGATCACTTGAGCCTGCTGGGAGTCAAAGCTGCAGTGAGCTGTGACCATGCCAGTGCATTTCAGCTGAGTGACCAAGTGTGACTCTGTCTCAAAGAACAAAACAAAACAACAACCACAACAGAAGCTATCATCAGGTCCTGTGCTTTTTTTTTTTTTTTTTTTTTTTTTTTTTGACAGCAGACTTTTTATTACTGAGTGGATGTCATTAATCTTTATTGGTCTGGTAATGTTTTATATTTCTTTATAATTGAATCTTGGTAGATTATATGTGCTCAAGGATTTGTCCATTTTTTCTAGTTTATCTAATTTGTTGGGTATATAGTTGCTCATAATAGTCTCCTGTGATCCTTTGTATTTCCATGGTATCCTTTAAATGTCTTCTTTTTTATCTCTGATTTTATTTGAGTCTGTTTTTGTTTTCTCTCATTGATTAGCTAAAGGTTTGTTAAATTTATTTATATTTTCAAAGAACCAATTCTTGTTTTGACCTTTTGCCCTGCTTTGCTAGTATTGACGTTATTTACTTTTACTCTGATCTTTACTCTTTCCTTTCTTCTCATTTTGGGCTTAGTTTTTGCTCATTCCTTTGTTTGTCTAGTTGAGGTGCAATTTTAGGTTATTTGAAATTTTTCTTTTTTTAAAAAAATAAGCCTTCATTGCTATAAACGTGCTTTTTAGAACTTTTGCTAATATCCTATATATTTTGGTGTCTTGAGTTCTCAGTCTTATCTGTCTCAAGACAATTTTAAATTCCTGTTATAATTTCTTTGTTGACCTACTTGTTGTTCTACTTGTTGACCTACTTGCTGTTGATCTGGTTCATTTTGTATAGTCTGTAATGTTTCTGAAGTTTCTGTTGTTATTGATTTCTAGTTATACATCATTATGGTTAGAAAAGGTTCTGGATAAGATTTCAGGCTTCTTAAATTTGTTAAGATTTGTCTTTTTTTACTTTTTAACTTTTTTAGGTGCATTCCAATTCCATTATTTTAGTTATTCAAAATATACAATAAAAATTTTTTTAACTATAGTCCTCCTATTGTGCTACTGAATGCTAGATCTTATTCTTTCTAAATAACTGTGTTTTTGTGCCCATTAACTTTCCCAACTTTATCCTCCCCTCTCCACTACTCTTTCCAGCCTCTGGCAACCACTATTCACTCTCTAAATCTTTGAGATCAACTTTTTAGCTCCCACATATGAGTACCTACAATATTTGTCTTTCTGTGCCTGGCTTATTTCACTTAACATAATGTCCTCTAGTTCCAGCCACGGGAGTGGAAATTACAGGATTTCATTCTTATTTATATCTGAATAATATTCTATTGTGTATATGTACCATATTTCTTTATCTATTCATCCATTGATTGGTCCTTGGGTTGATTCCATATCTTGGCTATTATGAATAGTACTGCAGTAAACATGGAGTTCTGATATATCTTTGATATACTGAGGTTTGTTTTTTTTTTTTGGTTGTTTGAGGGAGATATATATGTTTAGCAATGGGACTGGTGAATCATATGGCAGTTCTATTTTTAGTTTTATGAAGAACTTTCATACTGTGCTCCATAATGACTTCACTAATTTTTATTCTCACTAATAATATATCAGGGTTTCCCTTTTCCCACCTCACCATCATTTGTTATTGGCTATTTTTTGGAAACACTTGCTTTGTGGCTTCACATATAACCTATCTAGAGACTGTTCCATATGCAATTGAGTAGAATGTGTATTCTACATCTGTTGGATGGAATGTACTATAAATGTATACTAGGTCCATTTGGTTCTGCCATTTAAAATATGAATGATTTAAAAATATATTTTTGCCCCAGTTATCTGTCCTTTATAAAAGTGAGGTGCTTAAGTCCTCTACTATTATTGTATTACAGTGTACTATTACTGTAAACAGTCTATCTCAATCTTTATACCATTAATATTTGCTTTATAAATTTAGGTACTTTGATATTGGATGCACAGTTATTTGCAATTGTTATGTCCTCTGGCCAAACTCACCTTGTTGCCATTATGTGATGACCTTTTCTGTCTGTCTCTTTTTACAGTTTTTGACTTAAATTTGATTTTATCTGATATAAGTATAGCTTCTTCACCTGTTTTTTGTTTGTTTGTTTTTTAATTTCCATTTGCATGGATTTTTTTTCTTCTCTTTACTTTCAACCTATGTGTGTCCTTACAGAGAAGTTAATCTCTTTTAGGCAGTATATAGTTGGATATTATTTTGTTATTTGTCAGCTACTCTGTGTCTTTTAATTGAAGAATTACTCAATTTACATGGATACTTAAGGACTTACTACTGCCATTTTATTTTTATTCTACTTGTTTTGAAGATACTTTCTTCTTTCTCCTCTACTCTCTTATTTTGTAGTTAAGTAATTTTCTCAAATAGTATGCTTTGTTTCCTCACTTCTTATTTTTAGCACGTCTATTCTAAAGTTTTCTTTGCCATTACCAAAAGGCTTAAAAAAAATCTCGGAGTTATAAGACATTATTTTAAGCTGCTAACACATTACTTTGAACACATACACACCACTTTAATTCCACTTCCCTTGCCCACATTTTGAATTTTTGATGTCACAGTTTATGTATTTTTATATTGCCCATAACCTAAAATTATTATAGTTATTATTTAATAGTTTTGTGATGTAAGCTTCATATTAAAGATATGAGTGATTACATACTATCATTGCAGTATTAGAATATTCTGAACTTAATTCTCTACTTACTTTTACCAGTAAGTTGTATTGTTATTCATAAGTGTCTTTTTCTTTCTGATTGAAGAATTCTTTTTAACATTTCTTGTAAGATATATCTGGAGGTGATGATCTCCGTCAGCTTTTATTTGTCTGAAACTATCTCTCCCTCATTTCTGAAGGATGACTTTGCATAGTACAGTATTTTTGCTTGGTACTTTCTTCAGTATATTGAATATATCATCCTACTCTTTCCTGGTCTGTAAGGTTTTTGCTGAAAAATATGCTGCTAGGCCTATTGGAGTTCCTTTATTTGTCATATTCTTCTTTTTTACCTTGTGAATTTAGAAATTCTCTCTTTGGCTTTGATTTTTGAGACTTTGATTATAACATGTCTTGGTGTCTTTTTGTTTGGAGTGAATCTGATTGGTGAGCTTTGGTTGTGCTGTATCTGGTTATTTATATCTTTCTCCAGGTTTGGAAAGTTTTATACTGTTACTGTCTTAAAATACTATTTCTATTCTATTTTCTCTATTCTCCCTTGAATACCAATAGCTTCTGTATTTGTTCCTTTGATGCTACCCATAAATCCTGTAAGCGTTCTTCATTCCCTTTTATTTATTTTTTATTTTTTTCTCTAACTGTACATTATCAAAGAACCTGTCTGAATTCACAGATTCTTTCTTCTACTTGATCAATTCTGCTGTTGCTGTTTTGTATAAATTTTTCATTTTGTTCACTGCATTTTTCCTCTGTAGAATATAGGGCTTTTATTATTAATTTAGTCTCTGTTACATTTCTCTGATAAATTTCTGAATTATTTCTATATATTTTTTTGAAGTTAGCTGAGCATCTTGAAACAGGTATTTTAAATTTTTTGCAAGGTAGTTTGTCTTCTAGATCTCTTCAGGGCCAGTCACTGACTTCTTGTTTTGTCTGTTTGGTGAAATCTTGTTTCTCTGATTATTCTTAATTCTTGTGGCCATGTGTTAATGTCTGCACATCTGAGTAGAGATTTATTCCAGTCTTTGCAGACTAGCTTTGCCTGGGAATTTTATTCAACAGTAAGCTGAATGAGAGAACCAGCTGGTATGATCCTTAAGCCTGTGACAATTTCAGGCTTTGCAGTGCTGAGTGGCACCCTAAGCTTAGGACCACTGCATTCAGTGCAGCCAAGACTGGAGTCCTGTGGTCTCCAAGGCAGGCAGGGCACCTGGCAGGTATCTTATGGTTGCCAAAGCTGGCATGGTGCTGGGGAACAACAATTTCCATGGTTACTGAGGCCTGATTGTCTCTGAGATTTTTCCAGAACCCAAGGCCACTGTAGTATTTGGTGATGATGTAGCCTAGAAACAGGGTCTACCAGTTCCTATCTGGCCCTGGGATGGGTTTAGGGGCTCAGTCCATGGGTACTATCCTTGAGCTATAGACTGTGGGGATCTGCTTAGTGCTGTGTTTTACTGTGGTGGGCTCAGTATCAGGATCCAAGGCAGTGTCCTGCAGTCACTTTCCTTTTTTGTTTTTGAGAAGGAGTTTTTCTCTTGTTGCCCAGACTAGAGTGCAAAGGCTCAATCTTAGCCCACTGCAATCTCTGCCTCCTGGGTTCCAGGGATTCTCTTGTCTCAGCCTCCCAAGTAGCTGGGATTACAGGCACTTGCCACCATGTCCAGCTAATTTTTGTATTTTGGGTAGAGACAGGATTTCACTACATTGGTCAGACTGGTCTCGAACTCCTGACCCCAGGTGATCTGCCCTCCTCAGCCTCCCAAAGTGCTGGGATTACAGGCATAAGCCACCACACCCAGCCTCATTTCCCTTTTTTTAGCCCAGGGGGACAGTATCTCTCTTCACACTGCTCTGCCTGAAGTTAGGATAGGAATGACACAGATAATGTAAAGCTGTGTTTTTTTTCCTTCTTTCCATTAATTTATTAGTATTACTACTTGGTATCATGATCCCACATCTAATTTCTTTAGCTCTTGTGAAGGTATTTTTATGCATGTATAGTTGTTCAAATTGATCTTTCTTTGGGGGAACAATGCTAAATTCTTTTATTCTTCCAACTCTCTTCACTCTTTTCCTAGTATTATAAAATGTATGTTGTGTGATTTTGTTTTGTTTTCAAATAAGACTACAAAGACCTACTGTTTATGGTACTATCATTTGAAAAATTTTAAAGTTATATTAGATATCTTCTGAGTATTTAGATAATTCTATCTCCTGAAATTTTAGGTTAACTCTTTCTTATTTTCTAATAAGAATCATAATTAAAGTATACTAATGCATTTGCAATATAACATTATATAAAGTGATTCTTAGCTACAAAATTTTCATCCATAGTTGTCTGTCATATTAGCTGACTTCTTTCTTTCCCACATTCTGCCTTAATAAAGTAATTTAAACAAGCAATGTTCAGTTAAACTATAGAAAAGTTAAAAATAAAGATCACCTGTATTTCTAAAAGTTATTAAGGCATTAATATGATTAAGAAAAATGCTTCAGAGGATGTACAAATGGTCTCATTTGTTTTTTGTCTCTTCCTGCTTGTAAATGCGTTCAGTTTTTCACTCAATAATAAAACAAGTATTCTGTAGACAGAAATTGTCATGCTTACTTTTTAAAATTATGTCAGAATAGTGATTTTATATGTAAATCTTTACTCTGGACTCTCATAATATTAGAATAGAAGGTTTTTGTTATCATTTCCATTAATTATTTGAAATAAAAATATATTAAACAATTTCAGATTAAACCAAAATGTAAGTATAATGGTTGGTTTGTGTTATCATTGTAAAGTAATAACATTTTAAAAGTATTAAGCAGCTCAAATATTATTTTAATGAAGACCCATCCACATAGCAAGGTACAATAACAAATTATTCTAGAATTTTTCCTATCTTTAAAATTTTCTGATAATTTTCTGCAGATTGGTTCAAAATTACACAAGTATCTCAAATGACTTCCTCTCAATGTATTTATGTCCATAATATCAGAGCTGTCCAGTAATATAAAATGAGTCAGAACTAGTTTAATTATAACATTGCATTTATAAACCAGTATAGACTAGATATTTTGATCTCTTTTTAAAAAATACCACAAAATAAGTTTTTCATTGCCAGAACTTTAAATGCTTTCTTTTTCTGTGGTAGGAGATATTTTATATAATTGTTAATCTGTCCCTGCTATTTCTACACTTTATATTTTATTTGTTTCTCTCACAGAAAATTTAAACATTCTAGAAATAGGGAAATTTTTTTTAAAAAAAGTCTTCTCTAGATTGAATCTATTGCAATGTTTAGATCTAAATTTTGTAGGACCTCCTGAATCTAAATCTACAATCTCTATTATGTCACACAAACAAAAAACAAAAACCTACAAATTTATTGTGAATTATTTATTACCCCAAATTTATAAATTAATTTAAATTTAAGATTTATTTATACATTATTCTAATACTAAAAAACAAAAACAGTTTGAAAAAATCCAACAAACCAAACTACTATTATAAGAAAAACTGCACCCATAATTGATGATGATTGTAGTAATGATTGGCTCCAAAACACAAGTTCATGAGAAATGTTATGTCTCTGTTTTCCTGGCAGAAACTACATGTGTTATAGAAAAAATGTTTTCAAACTACGACACATGGGGAAAGATGAGGAGAAAATAAGCTGATATATTTAACTGGCACTAGTGGAACAATATGTGTCTCTCCTTTTGAAAAATTTGTTGCAGAACAATATAATAACATCAGTCAAGTTAAGGATACCCCCAGGATTGATCTGTATCTAAAAATAAAAAAAGCATACACACGCTTACAAAAAGAATGGCAATGGAAGAAAGTTCTGTGAAGAATCACAGGGCTTTGGTGATTTTAAAATAAGTTAGTTAAACCTCTGGTTCCATAACCTGTTGAGAGTTTATGATCTGATATCCTAAGACTCTTATGTGTATACTATATTATATATAGAAATACGTATATATAAATAATATATTTTATAATATATTATAAAATATATTAATAATATATACGTATTTCTATATATAATATAGTATACACTATATACGATATAGTACACTGTATATATATAGTATACACTATATATTATATACACTATATATTATATACATTATATATATAGTATACTCTCTATATATACACTATATATATA